>JACEVL010002273.1:0-25560 GCA_020284085.1 Aporrectodea caliginosa
TACTATAGCTTTCTTAATAGTGCAAAGTACATGCATTGCATACCAGCATGGCTGCAGCTTCCTGGTGTTACTTACATCCAAGAATACGTCACAAAACACCTAACGTTTATTACAATTTTGTGTTCATCGTCTTTGGTATTCAACACATCTACATGTCGGTCAGGGCGCCTCCTATTGGCAAAATTACTAACTCAGCCAGATGAATTACTAACTCGGTGAGATGAATCGTCGATTGATGTCATATATGCCAGGGAAGTCGTCATCTGAGGTGCCAGGCGGTTGGTCGGACGAATGAACAACCATGGTTGCTGAAGCATCATATCTGAATATCATATCTGAATATCATATCTGAATATCATATCTGAATATCATATCTGAATATCATATCTGAATATCATATCTGAATATCATATCTGAATATCATATCTGAATATCATATCTGAATATCATATCTGAATATCATATCTGAATATCATATCTGAATATCATATCTGAATATCATATCTGAATATCATATCTGAATATCATATCTGAATATCATATCTGAATATCATATCTGAATATCATATCTGAATATCATATCTGAATATCATATCTGAATATCATATCTGAATATCATATCTGAATACGAGGAGAACGGGATTAATTGAATTTCTCTTCCGTTTGAAATTCTGCAATTGGTCTATATGTGCTATTACTCTAGGAATTGCTACACGTTCAATCTTAACTTTCTGTTGTTGTTGTCGTTGTCGTTGTTGTTGTTGTTGTTGATGATGATGATGATGATGACGACAACGACAATAATTACGTTGTTGTTGTGTAGTACACAAGCGTATGCTACATGTACTTAGAAGGCCGAGCTGAATGGCTTACACATGCCTATATATATACTATATATATATATAAAATATTATATATATATATATATATATATATATAGTATGTGAAATAATTTATAAGATTATGGTTGTTGCTATTCATGTGCGCGGTCATGAGTCAGTTTCATTAATCTCTTAAGCCAACTCCTTCTCTTCCGTCTCTCCCTTTCCCTCCTGTCTCCAGCAGCTGTCGCAGACTCCAAATGGTCGCGTAGTGCTCGTAATTTTCCGCTGGAGAGGATTTCCGAGTGAGATTAATCTTTGGCGGAGTGGCTTCTGGCATTCGGCATCTCAAAATCTTCATCCTTAATCCCTATAGGATCATTAGCAGCTAAACGAACGCGTACCGTACACAGTATGTTCAGAGCAAATGGGCTAAATCTACATAAAAGAAGCTTGTATAAAACACAGTCAATAACATAACATAAATGTAGCATAACATAACAAACAGAGATTTCCATTTGAAAATAGTAGGCGGTTTGAAAATCGATCGCGCTGTATTGAGTAGGCGAGAGATAAACGGTCGACCTCGGGATCTTTTGTGTACGGCGCATTTTCTGTAGCCGTATAGAAGACCGAACTGAATGGCTCACACCACATGCTCATATATAATTTATATATATTATATAGTGTATTCGTATAGCTGCATGTAGTACTAATAATTAAGTATGTAAGTAAGTAAGAATATTCTTTATTTGACTACCAGCAAACGCACAGTAGCTTACATAAGAAATAAATGATACAAACATTTATGCAAAGTCATATAACATTCTTATAATAAAATTTCTTTTTGCAAAAGCATCAGTTCTAGGTAAGGTGAGATCAAGTGGTCTGCAGGGTCGCGTATTGTATGGAGTGACCTTATGGGGAGGGAGGAGGTCGTGAAGGACGTGACAAGGGTTTAAGAGAATTGAACGGAAAAGAGTAGAATCAGCTCTAGAACAGTGTTAGTCAAAACTGGGAAAATCGGGAGGGCGGAAGCCTGACCGGGTCAATTTTCTCAGAACACCGTTAAGGCGTTTACGTTCCCCCACCAAACAGGAGCGGCATAAAGTATCCGTGCGAGGGTACATTGTCGTTACTGCTCTAACAACGTCAAAGAGACGCTGACCGTGGAGACCGTGGGCGACCAAAACTCGTAGCGCGAACATGGATTGTCGGGCTTTGCAGCATATTTTCTCATTGTGTGCCCCAAAGCCAATCCGATCAGAGATGGTGACACCCAAAATAACCATCCCCTGGACCCACTCGATGCCAAGGATGAGAGGAGGGAGGGCAATAGGTTTGGACCTCGGTCGTCTGACGACCATTTTTCTGGTCTTAGCATATGGTTTAATTTTAGATTGCTAATGGATGCCCACTTATAGGTATGGTCAAGTTCAGAAAGAGTGCTGTCAATGCAGGAAGCAGGGACCAGCAAGTACAGTGTAGCTACGGTCGGCATACTTAGGGAGATGGTTTCCACTGTATTTAGGCCTAGGTTTAAGGCTAGAAATGGCTATGACAAATTCAGTAGGTCCAAGGTCAGAGCCATGCACAATACTGGCATTAATGGTACACAGCGGAGAGATTTCACCCCCAAATTTAGTACAGTGCTGACGCTCGTCCAAGATAGCAAGTGCCCAGTTGTACAAAAATCCGGATGGGTTGGGCTGCTAGTTGATCAGCTAGGTGTTTGTGTCTAACCGTATCGAAAGCCATACTAAAATCAAAGGACAGGGGCCTAACATAGGGCTCAGAATCGAGCATCGATTGAAGTTCATGGGTTATGGATATCAGCGCAACAGATGTGGACCCGGAAGCGAATCCTTGTAGCCCCAACTCATTTCTATGGATCTTCTTTGCACTTTTTAGTCGTTCAATGTCATCTTTCAGGTATGGATTCCATGCCTGGATGCAGTATTCTAACTGTGGCCTAACCAGTGATTTGTACAACATCAGTATTGTATACTTATCTCTACTGACTAGTGTCCTTCTTGTCATACCTAAATCTGAGTTAGCCTTCTTTATTGCTTCAGCACATTGCTTTGAAGGTTTAGCACCTTTCTGCATAATCACTCCAAAATCCATTTCTTCCTTACTTACTTTCAATACCTTACCACCCATTTAATAGGAAACCTCTTTGTTTCTCATCCCATATGCATTACTGAGTACTTATCCAAATTAAAAAGCATCTGCCAGTTCTTTGGCCAACTGAACACTCTTCTTAGATGAAGCTTCTCGCAGTATCTCCGCTTCTTCTGCATCAACAACTGCTCTAGAGTTTTGTATCATCTGCAAACTTTGTGATAAATTACTATCATCTATGTCATCAAAAAAATTATGAAAAGCAGTGGCTCAAGCATTGATTCTTGCGGCACTCCACCGAATAAGCGTAATTAGACATTGAAACACTACATGACTGGTTATTAAACAAGCAGTCACAGAGTAAAGTGAATTAAAGACAATTAATAATTATTGACGAATAACAGTTTATTTGGACCACCGTTGAATTACTGAATGAAGAATTCACCCAATCAGCAACATAGCAACAACAATCATTCATACTTTGCAAGCTATCCGTTCATTCCTTTGAGAACGTCGGCCTATACAATAATTGCTAAAAGTGGCCTAATGAAATTGTCAGTCAGCGATCAGGCCATTATTCTAATTGTTGAAGTAGGGCTAATTTGCGAAGAAAGCTGCGTGATGATCAAGCAAACCGTCGTGGTCTTCAAGTACTTGGTTAGTGCACCGAAATGTTCATCTATAGATTTGGTTAGTAGGTGCAAATTAATTTCCACTGATGACGTGGTATTTCCTCTCCAGATGACGTACCTCGTGACGTGCTTAGAAATTGCGGTTTCGTATCTGCCACTCGTTGGTCTTGCGACGCTTCTTAATGGCGAAAATCTCTCAGACGTCATGGTCTCCGAGTTTGCAATGCCTTCAGGGAGTTTTAAGTCGTCGTTAGAAGTCCGCTAATGAAGCCCTTACGGTTCCTCTCGACCACAAATGCAGGTGGTAATTAGTTACCTAAAATATCCGATAAACTATATTGCCGTCGTCGTTGTTTTAGGATGCGCCTACGGAGGCATCGAATATAATCTTTCATTTCGTCTATTATAAGCGTAGGCCTACATGTAGCTTATTATTAATTTTTCGTTTCATTTATTTATTTCTATTTTTATTCCTCATCCGCTTTTTCATCTCTTACGAATGACAAAATGATGATGCTGAAGATGACAAAGATGATAATGACGATATTGATAGTAACTTGTTTTTGTAGTCGTGGTGATATGCGGGATGGACGAATTCGTTCGTGACTTTATGTTGGCTGCGAGAGATAAAGATATGACGAACGGTGACTATGTCTACATACTGACTCACCTGCTTCCACCAGACAACTACCTAACACCTTGGGTGAAGAACGACTCGGTCGACGAAAATGCCAAGAAGGCTTTCTTTCCTCTGCTCCAGGTATAGAGCAGGATTTCTGTGAACACAGCACAAGGGTTTCTTAAGCGGGTCTCTATCCTTTAAGGTCTACCGTTGTACAAATCTCCACTGGAGATTACTTACTGAGTAGTTCGTCTACGTAGAACATATAAAGGTCAGCTCCGTTAGTTGCATCCCTCAAAGCGTCATGTCAAAACTCTTAAGTTAATTGGAAGCAGGTATATTTTGACAAGGGTCTGTCCCATGCCTACTGTCTGTTGGAAAGCGATAAGCCAGAGGCGCCGCTCGGCGTACGCACTTACGCTAGTGCGTACAGCGCTGAAAGGATAACAAATGAAAATTTGCAAATGATAAAAGTGAAATATTATTAAGTTACAAAATTATAATAACTTAGGTACTAGTTTTAATATTAGGTAAACTAACAGTCTCACACCATCTAGTGGTTTATATCTCATACTTTTCCCCAGGCTCTTTCACTGTCAATGCCGCTGATAGTGATATCTCATCTAATCCGCACACCCTCACCTGCGGTGTTCCTCGAAGTTCTGTTCTCGGTCCTCTGCTGTTCGCTGTTTACACTTCCCCACTCAGCAAACTCATTTCTTCATCCTCTCTTGATCATCATCTCTATGCCGCCGACACACACAACTCTTCGTATCTTTCTCCCATCACTCACTTCCAGATGCACCAAATAACGCAACACCATCACCCTGGGTGACCGCTAACCTGCGATGTCTTATCCCTTCAAAACAGAATTACTCGTCAGGAATTATTGTCAGTCGTCAGAAATTATTGTCAGTGGTCGGCAATTATTGTCAATGGTCGGCAATTATTGTCAATGGTCGGCAGTTATTGTTAGTGGTCGGCAATTATTGTCAGTGGTCAGCAATTATTGTAAGTGGTCGGCAATTATTGTCAGTGGTCGGCAATTATTGTCAGTGGTCGGCAATTATTGTCAGTGGTCGGCAATTATTGTAAGTGGTCGGCAATTATTGTCAATGGTCGGCAATTATTGTCAGTCGTCAGGAATTATTGTCAGTGGTCGGCAATTATTGTCAGTGGTCGGCAATTATTGTCAATGGTCGGCAGTTATTGTTAGTGGTCGGCAATTATTGTCAGTGGTCAGCAATTATTGTAAGTGGTCGGCAATTATTGTAAGTGGTCGGCAATTATTGTCAGTGGTCGGCAATTATTGTCAGTGGTCGGCAATTATTGTAAGTGGTCGGCAATTATTGTCAGTGGTCGGCAATTATTGTCAGGCGTCAGGAATTATTGTCAGTGGTCGGCAATTATTGTCAATGGTCGGCAATTATTGTCAATGGTCGGCAGTTATTGTTAGTGGTCAGCAATTATTGTCAGTGGTCAGCAATTATTGTCAGTGGTCGGCAATTATTGTCAGTGGTCGGCAATTATTGTAAGTGGTCGGCAATTATTGTCAGTGGTCGGCAATTATTGTCAGGCGTCGGGAATTATTGTCAGTGGTCGGCAATTATTGTCAATGGTCGGCAATTATTGTCAATGGTCGGCAGTTATTGTTAGTGGTCGGCAATTATTGTCAGTGGTCGGCAATTATTGTAAAGTGGTCGGCAACAATTGTCAGTGGTCGGCAATTATTGTCAGTGGTCGGCAATTATTGTAAGTGGTCGGCAATTATTGTCAGTGGTCGGCAATTATTGTAAGTGGTCGGCAACAATTGTCAGTGGTCAGCAATTATTGTCAGTGGTCAGCAATTGTGTCAGTGGTCGGCAATTATTGTAAGTGGTCGGCAATTATTGTAAGTGGTCGGAAATTATTGTCGGTGGTCGGCAATTATTGTAAGTGGTCGGAAATTATTGTCAGTGGTCGGCAATTATTGTCAGTGGTCGGCAATTATTGTCAGTGGTCGGCAACAATTGTGAGTGGTCGGCAACAATTGTCAGTGGTCGGCAATTATTGTCAGTGGTCGGCAATTATTGTCAGTGGTCGGCAATTATTGTAAGTGGTCGGCAACAATTGTCAGTGGTCGGCAATTATTGTCAGTGGTCGGCAATTTTTGTCAGTGGTCGGCAATTATTGTAAGTGGTCGGGAATTATTGTCGGTGGTCGGCAATTATTATCAGTGGTCGGAAATTATTGTAAGTGGTCGGCAATTATTGTCAGTGGTCGGCAATTATTGTCAGTGGTCAGCAATTATTGTTAGTCGTCAGTGTCAATGGTTGACAGTTAATTGGAAGCTGGTTTTTTTCTTTACAATTGTCAGTGATCGGCAATTATTGTCAGTGGTCGGCAATTTTTGTCAGTGGTCGGCAATTTTTGTCAGTGGTCGGCAAGTTTTGTAAGTGGTCGGCAATTATTGTCAGTGGTCGGCAATTATTGTCAGTGGTCGGCAATTTTTGTCAGTGGTCGGCAATTTTTGTAAGTGGTCGGCAATTATTGTCAGTGGTCGGCAATTATTGTCAGTGGTCAGCAATTATTGTCAGTGGTCGGCAATTATTGTAAGTGGTTGGCAACTATTGTCAGTGGTCGGCAATTATTGTCAGTGGTCGGCAATTTTTTGTCAGTGGTCGGCAATTATTGTAAGTGGTCGGCAATTATTGTAAGTGGTCGGCAATTATTGTCAGTGGTCGGCAATTATTATCAGTGGTCGGAAATTATTGTAAGTGGTCGGCAATTATTGTCAGTGGTCGGCAATTATTGTCAGTGGTTGGCAATTATTGTCAGTGGTCAGCAATTATTGTTAGTCGTCAGTGTCAATGGTTGACAGTTAATTGGAAGCTGGTATTTTTTTTACAATTGTCAGTGATCGGCAATTATTGTCAGTGGTCGGCAATTATTGTCAGTGGTCGGCAATTTTTGTCAGTGGTCGGCAATTATTGTCAGTTGTCGGCAATTATTGTCAGTGGTCGGCAACAATTGTCAGTGGTCGGCAATTATGTGTCAGTGGTCGGCAATTATTGTCAGTGGTCGGCAATTGTTGTCAGTGGTCGGCAATTATTGTCAGTGGTCGGCAATTGTTGTCAGTGGTCGGCAACAATTGTCAGTGGTCGGCAATTATTGTCAGTGGTCGGCAATTATTGTAAGTGGTCGGAAATTATTGTAAGTGGTCGGCAATTATTGTCAGTGGTCGGCAATTATTGTCAGTGGTCAGCAATTATTGTTAGTCGTCAGTGTCAATGGTTGACAGTTAATTGGAAGCAGGTATTTTTTGACAAGGGTCTGTCCCATGCCTACTGTCTGTTGGAGAGCGAATCATTAAGCTGACCATTGTTTTAGTGACATCGCTGGGGAGCAGAGGCGGCGCCAGAAATTTTGCTAGCCAGGTCATAGCCAGGGCAGTTCTACAAGTAACCAGTGTAGAGGGGATTCATGGCGCGCGGTAGCCCGAGCTTATGGTGACCGTAATGAGCTCAAAAGCAAACAGTTCAACATATAGAGCCACTGAGTCAGGCATTGTTCGCGCAAATGTACAAGTAACTCGTGTCATTTGATATACAATCAGACAAGTGACAACAGTTAGCACTTAGGTCTACATATGTCAGTTGTATGCAGCAATGTGGATAAACAGCTTCAAAATTGTCACTAACTTCGTCCAAATCCAATGAATAGGCTCTGGCAGGATGCATCAACAAAACTGTTACATCTGACAATCTATCATCGAGCATCGTATAGTTCTGGAGTGTCTTTATTAGCTGGAGGCAACTGAATGAGCGCTCTGATTGAGCAGGTGTAACTGCAATTAAAGCTAGTCTGTTTAGTTCATAGAAGGCGTCATCAAATGGTGCAATAAAACGAGTAAATGCAATCAATTTATCACCTTCAAATGTTGGCATTGTCCTGTTTTGTTGTTTACGCTAAATTAAAATACCGTGGAATCTATATTAAAGGCTGATATTGGTGCTGGTAGTAGTGGTAGTAGTAGCAGTAGTAGTAGTAGTAGTAGTAGTAGTAGCAGCAGCAGCAGCAGCAGCGGCGGCGGCGGCAGCACAGCAGCAGCGGCGGCAGCAGCAGCAGCAGCAGCAGTAGTAGTATATTAATTTATTAATAGTAATATTAATAATAGGCCTAGCCGCCCTAGCGTTTAGTGTTTAGTGTTAGTATTTGCATTTGTAGTAAGTGCACCTAATGCTGAATTTAGACCAAAGCGAGGCTATAGAAGCTGTCAAACCGATGCATAATGCAGACCAAATCTCACCTAATTATCTCTGAAAACTCCTATAGCCTAATTGTATTAATGCGCTATAGGCATCAATCGATCATTCTCAAAAGAGAATTCGACCAAGGGCTGATCCTACGAATGCATGTATAGTTGATGAAACCTCCAAGATGATGTAGTAGACCAGGGGTCTCCAAAGTTTTCCAGCGGGGGGCCACATTGCTGACTTTCTAAAGCTCCACGGGCCAAAACTCCGAAAAAAACCCGCGATTGAATAACTTTAAACAGACTATTTATTTCTGAGGTCTGATGCAGTGCAGAATTTCAATGCAGATATCAATAACAATTAAGATGGTTTCTCGTTAGTCCTGATTAGTGTGCAATATGCATGTCAGAGTACAGCGGCGTTAAAATTTTCAATTTTCCCAGTTTAGTTTGTTTCTTCAAGGAGAGTTCCGCGGGCCAGATTAAAGGCCTTAGCATTCATTCATTCATTCATTCATTCATTTCATTCATTCGGGAATTATATAGCGCCCCTTCAAGGAAACTACTCAGAGGCGCTCCGACTCCAACGCGCCCAAAAAGAACAGTTTTTAGTTTAGTAAAGAAAGTTTCAGGCAGACTCCCAGGGTGTAGACGCAGCTCTAGAGGAAGACCATTCCAAATAGCGGGCCGGATGTGGCCCGCGGGCCGTACTTTGGAGATCCCTGTAGTAGACCCTAAGCTTAATCGCTTCTATGGAGACTGATCAGACCCTCTGCGTCTCCCTATGCTAAAAGATCTGTTAGGTGATCCGCACCTACTTTATACAACGGTAGCTGTTTAGCGACGATAAACCTGATTCAAACCTTCCAACGTTCGTTACAACTCATATACCCACCACAGAGAAATAATAATGATGGGCTGATCAACTAATCGTCCTCGCATTCCGTTTAAGGCCAACTATCCAAGTAGAAAAGTCGCGACCGGCTTTGCTCAACGTCACTGTGCCTATCAGCGTTGCATCCACAGCGCCAACCATAAAACCTTGCAGAGTTGCGTTATGTCAACAGGATTTTTGGAATTAAACGAATATTGATTGATTGATTGATTGATTGATTGATTGATTGATTGAAATAACTGTAGAGAATATTCAGAAGTTAATTACATTGTTATACTAGTTCGACTACTGTTTGGTGACATGTGGGATTTAATTTGCAGCTGGGTATTGACTTTCCAAGCGACCCATCATCATCCGTTGCCGATTTCATAAATCAGATTCCGCTGGCAATGTCACAGCCGCCGTGGAACTACAATCGCACGCTCATCACCGGACAAACGGTGAGTGTAAAACCGTTACAGTATCAGAGTATTACCATTTACCACTACTGCTCCTTCGCAATGAGTAAACCCAATCGTAATCTAGACATTTCTACAGCGCCCAAAAAAGCGAGGTCGAGGGAACCAGCTTATTCAAAGGCGCTTAGTCAAAACATAATCGATAGGTGTAAAATTGGTTCCAGGTCAAGATCCAAAGGTAACAGACAGTAGGCTACTGTTGTCAGTCGTATAGGCTGCTTGTTCAACCCATGCATGAGCAGTTATTCTGTGTCGACAAGTTGTGTGGTTTTGGATATGGCTATAAGAATATTATGAACGGTAAGACATGAAGCCTTTTTGATATAGACTACTCGATGTGATCAATCTGTGAACGGTCATTTTGTGACCGGTTAATATCGCATAATTAATTTTTTATCAACATGAATGATGACATAATGATGTGAAGCAAATAATTCTTCATACGAATGCGCTCTTTGTTTAATTACCATTCTTCCATACCCACTATGAATATTTATAAAGCTTTCGTCGGGGCGCATTTGTCAATACGCATTTGTCTTCAGTACTTTTTCCGATATCGATAACACTTTTCAGAATCGGTAGAATATGTTTTCTAAACTGTTCCACTGTCTGGCAGTTCAACACGCAAACATCTTAAAACTACACCAGCTGAAGGCCTACCAAGAATGACTATACTATTTTTGTTTTCATTATAATTACTGGCGATGTCATTTGACAACATTTTTACGGATTTAATGCGCAATAAAATTACAACTTAACTCGCAAGACATTCATTATTTGTGTAAGAAATGATCATTTCTGTGCCTATTACACTACAGGTATTTACTACTTTGATTGTACTGTGGCAACATAAGGATAACCATAAAGGCAGTTATAATGTATAGGCCTACTTTACAATTATACATGCACCACTTACAAATAAGCTGATTCCGTGTGATCTGAACGGTGCAGCTGTGCGCCCATGCATGCATGTTATATGCGTCGCAAAAGCCATATGATGTTTATGAGGGCTGCAAACGCAAAATATTCATTTAGGCTAAATCTCGATTTTGCTCTAATGATTTAGGACTCGCTAATGACTCGATGATATATTTGCACTAAGCGTTCGACCGGGAATATCTACAACTATAGGCCTATAATAATTTTATCAGTTCATTTTTCTGAAAAGAAATTTATAAAGTTCTTTGCAAGGGCGTAACTTTGACCCAGAAAGTGGTGGTGACCAATCTCCTCCTAATTTTTAACGTTCTGGCGGAAATTTAGCTAGCGCAGGATACCAGCTTATTCATAAGCGAAGCGTTGAGTCTGAGGGTTGTTTAGAGAATGTTCGATGGTGTTCCAAGTCCAGTTGTAATTATCGACGTTAATGTATCAATAGTCATTATCAACGCTAAATAGTTTAGGCTGTAGTTTAGGCTGGTAAATTATTTTATATGTCTTCAGTACCGTAATTGACGCTGGAAAGTAGCCTAAGCTGCTATGCAGTTTACCAATGTCCATGATAATTATTGTCATCAATCCAGCTTGCATTAACGAAAAAGAAAATTTCATCAGTCGAACTTCTGTTTAAGCTAGAATAATTGTAATCAATATTGAACTTCTGTTTAACCAAGAATTTTCTCATCAATCCAACTTCTCTTTAGGCAAGAATTATTTTCGTCTATCCCACTTATATTTAAGCAAAAGCTTCATAGATCCAGCTTTTATTGAAGCGAAGACTTGGTTTAATCAATCCAGCTTATATTTACGTAAACAATTATTTCCACCAATCCAACTTCTATTTAAGCAAAGAGTTAGTTAAATCAATCCAACTTCCATTTATGCCAACAATTATTTTCGTCGATTCAGCTTCTATTTCAAATTGACAATATAAAATAATTTACCAGCTAAAACTACGGCTTACCCGCTAAATTACCATAGACTGCAGTTAGAGGCTACAACCTACCGCTGAAACATAATACATTTTCATTCACAATTATAACCTTTCGCGGTCTCTTTACAATGAATCGATCTATTTTTTCACATGAATTTGATAATTTGACCTTTTATAGAAACAAAACTGATGAAGTCACCAAATTATGAAACCAAGCATTATGTAAGTACCACGGTAAGGTAGTGTGGACACACTGTAGAAGCCTCTATCAGCATTGTCGCCATTGCGATGTTAAGTATGCATGAATAGCCTATAGACGGTAGAGAGCCAAATACTTTCATGTTAAAAATATTATATTAATTGCTGGACCAAAAAGTGGTGGTGACTATCACCACCACTTTTAAAAGTGGTGATGACCAGACACAACCGTCACAATAGAAAGTTACGCCTATGGTTCTTTGATCCTTGCCTTTCTAATTTTATATGCTTGTCCAATGTGCTTTGTGTTTGACTTTGAGCCTTTCTGCATATTTCTGTGTATGCTTGGGTGACCACGTGGCATGAAGTCCTCGTGAAATTTTCACACTGTCAACTCCACTCTAACCCAGGACCGTTTTAAGGTCGTCGTATAGGCCCTAGGCACTCCTGCATTCTTAGACCCTAACTGCCAGCTCTGCATTGAAGCTAAACGCATGATTACGCATTCACATTCTTTATTGACGTCACGTTTAATCATGATTCAAGAACACATACAGTTTTGATTTAGATCTCAATTTACTTTTTGTAATGTTGATCATTTAATATCCTGGATATATAGATATATTCTTATTTTTTGCTGACAATACTAGTTGTGTTACTCAACCGTCATCCCTCTGCTGACATGGTACACGGGAATCCCTAACTTCAGTCCCTTTTGGATTAGTTATTCTGGATCACTACTTGTAAACTATTCTCCGGAAACAATAAAAGGATTGATTGATTGAATGATATAAGGCTTATTGTATCTACGGATATATTCACTAAGATCTAATGCAATAGTTGCAGTTTTACTTTTACTCTCTTTAATTGTCTCTTTAGTCTTTACAAAATGCCAACTGATTTATAATTTTTTTTATGCAAATAGACACTTAAAGTTAAACTGTTTCAGTATAATTTAAAAAATAATTAAATTTGAATTTGAAATTTCTTTTTTCATTTTCGCGTCAATTTAAATTCATTAAACTTATTTCTTCAGCATCTCATTTTCAGATTTGCGTAGGCCCCTGAAAGGTTCGTAGGCCCTGTGGTAGAGTATCTACTGTGCCTAATGGATAAAACGACCCTGCTCTCATCCTATTTCCATTTGCATGTAGGCCTATATACTGTCTTTATGTGCGTTCCTGGTTTATTCTTATGAGCGAAAATTTATTGGATATGCAATATTAGGCCCTATACACATTAATTTAGTAGACCTACATCGTACATATAATATACATTTGACAATCTTGAAGGTGTATGCCCTTCTTATATAAGCCTATAACTCACATAGTAGCCTATATCGAATAATGTTACATAAGGGTCAGTCTTCTTGGAACCAAATCGCAATCTTGCTGTAGATATTAAGTTGATTGCGGAATATTGATCGCCTTTCTCTGCGCTTTCCTCTTATTTAGTTTCTTCGCAGGACCAGTAAACCACGCATAAATTCATGCTGTTCCATTTATGACTGAATGATATATTGATGATTCATAAGTACTGTAAGTACATGTGTATAATTATACACTTTTATGTATCTCTGTGTGTATGAATTTGTGCACGCATCCATACATACATATACGTATGTATGTATGTATGTATGTATATGTATGTATTGTTATGTATGTATGTATGTATGTATGTATGTATGTATGTTTGTATGTATCTCTGTATGTATGTATGTATATGATGCATGCATATATATGTATGTATGTATGTATGTATGTGTGTATGTATGCTAACCTATGTATGTACGCACATGAGCGTCGGCATATGGTTGGAGATCAAACCCCACTCTGAAACCAGGATAAGAAGAGCTAGGTTATTTTAATTTGAATATATATATATATTATTTATGAAAGAATGAATAAAAAATACTCTACTGTTGACCATGAGATTTACGTGTCACACTTTTAATCAGTCGCTAAGGGAGTGGAGGAGATAATAAACAGCTGAGGGTGGAAGCTCCAATAATTTACACCATTGATTGTATAGTAGCCTTAGTAGGTCCCTACTTTGTTCTAAAATTAATTAGTTTTCTTTGTCAAACAGAAAGTACAAATTTTACACGTTACAAGAATCTATCATGTCAGCATTGATTACACACAGCCATTATTCCTCAAGGTGCTATATGAATGTGCTAATATGCTAAATGTGTATCTGTTGCTGGTGTTTATTTCTCTTGTCACACTCTCGTTTGTTCGCACCGTATACTAGCTTACTTATTTTCTTCCTTCTTGTCTGATTTCTTAGTCGTTTCCTTCTCTCCTGTTTCTTTCATTTCTTTTTCCTAATAGTTCTTTCTTTCCATCCTTATTTCTTTTTCTCCTTTCATACTTTATTCATTCATTCATTTCTTCCTTCTTTCATTCCTTTCTTCCATAGTTCCTTATTTCATTGATGTTCTCATCCTTTTATCCTTTCATCCTTTCCATTCTTCCTTTTCGTTGCTTTCTTCCTGTCATCCTTCATTCCGCGATACGTTGTTACAGGGATCGTCATTTTCCGTCTACCTGCACGATGCCGTCTACCTGTGGGCGCTGGCAGCTGACAATCTGCTCCGTAACGGTCTGAGTCCTAGAAACGGTAGTCATATGATGCAGACCGCAATTGATCTCCCATTTACAGGTTTAGTTTACTAAGTTCTCTTTGCATCTAAATAATGTTATAAGAGCTAACATCGCATTTTTAAAATGGAAAGATTTTAGTTACACTCGATTAGAAATATTTACTTGGAAACAAACTTAAAGGCGCTTAAAACTATATGAAGCAGGCTTGACTTATCCACCATAATCGTTTAATCTTGAGTCGTTCTTCCTGATATAAAACTTCTTATGTGGGTCTAATACTGTCAATCGGATATTTAAGGAACACAATGTATGTAGAGATATGCGTATAAACACGTACCTAGCACATATGAGAAAAAACTTAAAACAGTGAATTGAATTCGTACTATTTCGCAATTTTACGTGTTAAATGGCATCTTCTACGACTCTACGTACACATTATCAGTCTAAATTACATAGACTACCTAGACATTTAAATTTGGCATTTTGATAATCCTTCATTAAATTTTTTATTATGCTTAACACTTTACCGACGAGCTGTATTTGTTTCCCTGTCGCTTTTAGCACACTCTCGTCGTTAAAGTGTTAAATTACGTCTTATAAATTTGTGTCTGAATCAGTGTCGTGCACTCTATAGGTCAGTCCGGACTAGTTCAGCTGGATAGAAATGGCGACCGTATCGCCGACTACAAGGTCTGGCATCTGACATACGACGGCGACCAATATTCGGAACTGTCAGCCATTGATCTGACTTCGGTCAATAGCTCGAACGTAAGCACCTTACGAAGATTATCAAAACATTTTGATGTATAGTCGTGCAATATATGTTGACTTTATACAAGATTGGACCTATACATTTTAAGCATTGGCTTAAATTCACCATAAGCATAGACTTACATTCATCCTATTTAAGCATGTGTTACTTTTATCCAAACCATTGCCTCCCACATTCATCTTAAATAAGCAATATTAAACAGATGTTTTTCTAAAACACAGGTCTACATATTCACAGCAAAATCCAGCAATAGTTTTAAGCGCCTGTAAATAAGCTGGTTCCCGCGACTTCGCTTTTTTGGGCGCTGTAGAAATTTCTAGATTACGATTTGAATATCTTGTATTTACTCCTTACAGGCAGTTCGTTTGATTGCTCGGCGTTTCTGGGGTCCTTCACTCTTGTGGAATTGGCCAAAAGACACTCCTGATTGTGGATTCTTGGATGACGCATGTCCTCAGAGCGGCATAGGTAGGCGCTCGATTAACGCCAGTCGGTTATTTGGTAGGGCTCTAGTCTAGGGCAGTCTGAACCAAAGTTAGATTATAAGGTAACTGTACATTACTAATGAATCATCATTGACCATAATTATGGTCTAATGTTGCCCCGATGACTATGTCGCCTCTGCTTTAACAGTGATTTAAATTCATTAATTTAATTTAATTTAATTAATTTGTAACTGATTTACTGTTTTCTGTAATGAGTTGCGAACTTGCGGTGTGCCAACCTAGTGATTCTTGAATAAACGAATATTATTATTATAATATTCGATTGACAAAAGCCTTTCCAATTTCAATCACATGATCAGTATATCGAAAGTCGCTTAACACTGCCAGGTGGATACCAATTATATCCTAACTGTTTGATGCTTTCGTCGTCGCTAGAAAGGTAAGCGTCTTGAAAAATGCGGATGTTGGACTAAAACATCAGCACCTACCTTCAATTTCAATTACATGATTATTTCTATTTATTTATTTACCTTTTTGTGTTCATTTTGCCTATTTTAGGAGGAACAAGTGCATATAATTTGTTTCAATTTAGTAGGGCCTATAAATTAGCATGTTGTAATAGGCATATTGGAGACACAGCTTTAGTTGTGCACTAATAAATGAGTACGAATTGCGTATATGTACAACGTGTACATAGAACGTCGCGATGTTCATCACTGCAGTGTCTTGTGTTCAGATAAAGAATTTTAGATACAGATTCTGATTTCTGTTGATGCCGCAGTTCGAAATGCAGTCCTAATCGGAGTCTTTACCTGTCTGGTTCTTGTGGCTGGATGCGTTCTTGCTGGAATCTACATCCGCAGGTATGCACATTAGGCCTATGCAGTGTGATTGGCAGGTATATATATATATGCATATATAATATATACATATATGTGCCTATGCTTCCCATTTGAGCCCGATATATATATATATATATATATGCCCTAAACTGCCCATTCCAGCCCGATGACTTCACACCTATTCAAATAACCTGCACTATTCTATTTCACTAAACTTTGCAAGGGGCATATCAAATCACGTAATTAGGCTACAAGCACAACATACTTTCCAGCAGATGCAGATCGAAAGGAAGATCAGCCTTAAACAGAGTTACTGGAATGCAACGGTGAATCACCGTGAATTATATGCAGGACTGCAGGTTATATGCACGTGCCAGCTTGAACATGAGGAGTGCCAGCATGAAGCGGATTCACTCAGATACAGGAAGCCAGTGCATAGAGAACGAAGATCTTGTTAATTCGTTCTGATAATTTATTTAGCGCCTCTTTACGAGACCTATACTCAGAGGCGCTCTCTACGCTATATTCAATTGAGTTAAGTGTCATGTATCATCACGAACGAAAATATTACATCAGTTAGCAGAACAATGCGCAGGAAGCTAGAAGAGTCACCACTGGCGGGCACACGCTCACACGTCGAACCAACCAACGGATTCCCGTCGAAAGCTAACAGATGGCATGGATGTTCAGAGTCTCTGAGACAAGTTGCGTCGATAGAGTAGAGCGACGACAGGCGACAGCTTTCGCACACATGATGACGCTGCCGACGAGCAATCCTTCGCTGGTAGAAGATGACGCACGTCCGGCGATTCGTAGAGGCACAAGGAGTACACAGAAAAAGCATCTGTTGTGTGTCGGTCGGTAGATTGAAGCGCTTCTAGTGACTGAAGGTCGAGGACACCCCAATGGCCCGCGTCGGTCTTCCTCCAGCGAGACGAAAACACTCGGCTACAGTGACGTACAGTCTGATGCACAGTCGAGTTCAGGCTAGACTGTATACATGTAGCCTACATCAGAATCGTGGGCCTGATGAAGTCACATGAGCCTTGCGAACAAAATACCCTCAAAACGCACAAAATTCTTTGCAAAACCGAGGAATAAGACCGGCATGCAATTACACAAACCTAGCACCAAAAAAACTGCAACACGTCAGAAGTTACTGAGAAAATTCTGCAATCAGGCGAAATAATTCGTCGAAGTGACGGAAAAGCCGATCAGCGACCGACATGGCCGATGACATGATGTGATGTCGGTAAAAGAATCCAAGACAGTCTCGCAACTTGGTGCATAATTCTAGTTTGCCTAGAGGAAGCAGTGTGCTGTCATTGTGCATACATGAATACAATACAATCATCCATCCATCCGTCCGTCCGTCCGTCCGTCCGTCCGTCCATCCATCCATCCATCCATAATACAAACATACATACAAGTCATACACGCATATAAATTATATATTTACATACATACATACATTCATGCATACGCATACATACATACATACATACATACATGCATACATACATACATACATAGGGCCTACATGCACACAAAATATGAAATGCATGATAGACTTATCGTTGAAAACACCACGTACTCCATCGACTCTCCCCCCGCCTCGCCCCTCTTGTGGACATGTGCTCCGCCCTCGGGCCCATGGCTTCTCTCTTCCGGACAAAGATAATCGTAACTTCATTCCTAGAGTGCTATATAAAGACATATTCTGAATAAATCACTTAAAATTAAATTAAACGATATCTAGAAAGGACAAGGTGACATACAAATGAACACATATATAAATATGACTAACTAATGTAACAAGCTGCGTTCTGTCAGCCTGGTGTTCGGAATAAACGAAAATTGATTGATTGATTGATTGTTTTCAGGAAACGAAAGTTCGTCATACGGATGGAGGAAATGTCGTGGAAAATCAAGTTCGAAGAAATTCATTTCATAAAACGAGAGTTTAATACGAGTACAAAGGTTTGCAGCGCATTGAATGAGCACCATTCATGCGAAACTGATGCCCAACTTTCTACAAGTTTCTATTGCGCTCAGTCTCTCTATTCGTTTTTATACTAAACAGTTAATAAGCCTAGTGCTACGGTCGCAATCGATGACTAGTCCACTGGTGGTCACACAAGGAAGAAAGGAAGGAAAGAAGGCAAGAAACGAAAGAAAGAATGAATGAATGAACCAGGGAAGGCAGGAAAGAACGAAGTTACAAGAGAACGAATAAATGAAGGAATGAAAGACGTTAACCGATATCATCAATAATTGAGATTGCATTGTTATTGTCATCTTTTACTGAATGCCATTGAGATTATTGCTAGGTGGGTCATTGTGTTTGGTTCCATTGCATGCAGACGCTGAGCGCTGGTTCATCGTCTCAGTCGTCCTCTTATCCACTGTTGAATGTTGCTCCGGCCGAGAGTACGTTCCGAAGCGTCAGGGCCGCCTACTGCAAGGAGCTGTTATGCGCCGTCAAACCCGTCAAGACACCAACCATCCTTCTGTCGAAACAGGAGCACATCCAACTGCTCCACGTATGCCATCGGTTCATCAGAATCATGTCATATGAACCTTCCGTCTTATAATCATCAGTTACATGATCATCGTTATCGACATTAGGTAGGGACAAAACAAGGTTGGGCTAGACAATGCGGAGCAAACTGTTCAGACACAGATTGGTGTCTTCTCAACCACTCGAAACCCTCTTTTGTATTGTGCTATGTATCATTTGTTATGTGTTATGTAATGAGTTATGTTATTTGTTATGTGTCCTGTCATGTCTTATGTGTTATGCCATGCTATGTTATGTTATGTTAAGATAGACTTAGTTGATGGGACCAGGGACGTAGCGAGACTTGAATTCAAGAGGAGGCAACTTCACAGACCTGTGGCAAAATCCTGGTCATTGGGGTCATTAGTCAATGGAAGTTCCAGTATATAAAAAAGCAACAGGAGGCAACTGCCTCCTCGTGCCTCAATGTAGCTACTGTACGCCTATGGATGGGACGGAAC
The DNA here is from genome assembly GCA_020284085.1 of Aporrectodea caliginosa. Lineage (NCBI taxonomy): Eukaryota > Metazoa > Annelida > Clitellata > Crassiclitellata > Lumbricidae > Aporrectodea > Aporrectodea caliginosa. The sequence goes on from JACEVL010002273.1 coordinate 19,545, forward strand.
AGGACGGGATGCAGTAGGACAGGACCAAACAAAACAAGTCGGATTGTGTTGCGGCGCAGGACAAGACACAGTCAAGACCAGTAATCACAGAAACTCTCGAACCATTCAATAGTATCACATTGACCTGTTTTTATGATTTTAAAAGTTGTGCATGTCCGCTCTTATCCCTTATAATTCACCTAATATCCTGATCACCTAACGAACGAGCTTTGTAGGCTATTATGATGATTGCTGAAAAGGATGTTGCTGCTTTTGCAGATGAGAGAAATCGTCCATGACAACTTGTGTGTCTTCGTTGGTCTTTGTGTTGATCCAGGAAACATTTGCATCCTAACGAAGTTCTGCTTGCGCGGCAGTCTCCAGGTAAGTAACAGATTACTTGTTCTTACAACAACAATGTAAATGTTGATAACTAAAGTATAGGTGTTCGCGCAATGAAGGATTTAGTTTCACGCCTATACAGAGACCTTCGTGCCTGTGTCGGATGTCTAAGGTCTAGTGGCGTTTGACAGCATACGGTCTAGTGGCGTTTGGCACGGTGGTCTATCCGGTAGCCTACTTGGTTAGCAAATCTAACGATGACGAGTTCGAGCCGGCTGATGACCCTGGATGAGTGCACTGGTCTCTGTCATCAAGCGTAAAGCAAATGGTAAATGCAGAGATGTCCTCCGTCGTGTCCATGTCCAGGACCTTCGATTCGTCGATTGTCGTTGTCCCACAACAGACAGTCTCCCTCCCAAAGTCTTCCCCGGTGGACCTGTTGCGGAATAGATTCCCAGGCGATCCCGTTTGAGAATGAGTGTGTCCTCTCATGATAGGGTAGCCTATATTCTAGAACTATTTATCTCACGTTGAAATAAATTCTCCCCGTTGACAGATACAAATTCTTCAGGATTTCCTACCATGATACATTCACACCCGCTTTCCAACCTCTTAACAGAACCCATCTTAGCAGCTCTTCAGCTCCTCCCCTATCCCTGCCGGACCCTGGCAACCAGGTGTAACTGTTCCTCTTTGGACATCTCTGGAAAACAAAAAATGTGTCTAATAATCGCTTTTGGAGCCTTTACTGTCTGTTTGTATGTATATCCTTATGTAACTGATCTGTAATTTGTAACAACCTTCAAGCTAATCTTGTTTGTAAATGATACAAACATTTTTGCGAAGATAATAAGCCACGTAGACCTAAAGTATATTTTTATTGCAGGATATACTGATCAACGATGACATTAAAGTGGATGATACGTTTAAGCGTTCCTTCATGTTTGACCTTATTCAGGTAGGTCGTTAGCAGGGCCTACTTTCAGTAGCATATTGCATGATCGTGATTTTATGTTGACGTAGTGTAGATTGTAGAAGAGTCATCAAGTCGACTGTCACGTGATACAACTGCAATTTTTCGTCAGCAAGCTTCTATCACGTGATACAGCTGCATTTCTCGTTGGCGCGAAGTAATGAGTCAGCAAGGTCCGAGCACGCGTGTATCATGTGATTGGCAGTAACGCTAGTACTGCAGTGTTATTCTGGCCTCGGTAATAACTCACGCCCAGACTTGTTTTGCAGACTCGGTTGATTTAATGCTACATAAGGCAGATTGCAAATACATTAGAGGGCATTGTCTTCAGTGACGCACCTGGCCGAGGGGTCCTTGCAAGGGAGGCCAATACCATGAACATTGGCGCGAAGTAGATCCGATAACACCAGACAGCATAGGTTGCTAAATATAACACAACCCCCCCCCCAATTGGCGACTCATGCTTTGATCTGTCGACGGATACGATTGTCATACAATGAAGAATATTTTCTAGGCCGAGTTTACGTATATGACTACTGGACTGTGTTATTTCGGCAAAATGCATGTGCATCTGAGATATCGGAATTAAAGCGGAGACGGTTGGAAGACATCCAAAGGCCCAGCGCTTAATTTCGATCAAACCCAATTCATCTGGCTTGTTGGTGGAGCCCAACTCGTCAAGGTCGAATTGGAATTTCTCTCGCGTTAGGTTTCCAGAGGTCCACTACTCCTCCTCAGTCCGCAATCTGGGTTTAATTGCTGAATTCCGTTCTCTTACTTTCTGATCATGTCAATTTTATCCCTTGTACACATGCCTTTATCACTTACGTCATATCCCCATCATCCGTCACTCGCTCTCTCCCACGCAGTCATCCCTCTCGTTCATGCATTGATCTGTACTAGGGTCGACTTTGGCAACACATTCTACTCTCCTCTCCTCACTAAACCTCTAGAAACTCCAGTCAATACCTAACGCTGCTGCCTGCCTTATTGGTGGTCTTCCGAAGTTTGCCCACATATCTGCCTTCATACGGGACTCTCTACACTAGTTTCCTGTGCACCAGAGCCTTCAGTTCAAAATTTTAACTCTTATGCGCAACTGTCTTGTCGAGGTAGCTCCTTAGTACCTTAGGACTTTTTACCTCGGTCTCTTCACTCCCTAGTCGCGCCACTCTTAATTCTCTCGGCCGCCAAGGATCTTCTGGTTGTCCACCGCTTGTGCGGGGTCACTGCTCAATCTAGGAGCTTTGCTTATGTTCAGTGGCGTCTACCCAGTACCCACCCACACCTGAAATTGGAGAATAAACCCACTCGGGCCAACTTATATATAGGAGGCTCAAAAGTCAATCATAACTGTATTGCAAGCCGTTATATAATCGGAAATCAGCAAATACAAGTTTGTATCCAAAACGTATGTTAAACCCCTCACTCCTGGCAACCGTAGGAGATCGTAACCCCAACCCCATTGGTTGACGCCACTGTTTATGTTTGCTCCTCTAGTTGCAACCACCCTCCACAGGAATTGCGGCTTGAGCTCCTCGGTCTTTCTCTTGCCCTGTTTCGGAAACGCCTGAAGTCCATTTCAGTTGTTAACGATAGCACTGACTTGGGTCGGGAGGGAGCGCCTCTGAATCGTTCAGTGACGTTTTCATAAATGCTCGACTACAATCAATTACAGTTGCAATCTGTGTGCTCAGTTAAAATTATAATATAACATCAGATTTGTTTAAGCTTAAAGGTTTCCTAATTATTGCTGATGATAAAAATTTCTAAACATAGAAGTTTTAATGTAGGAGGTATAAAATTAAATGTCATAATTGAACTATTACGAGTTATTATAAGGAGGAAAATTGAAGATTGTCTAACCCTGAGTGAACGTTACGTAATGTAATGTAATGTAATGTAATGTAATGTGATGTAATGTAATGTAATGTAATGCAAAGTAACATAATACTATATATAGCGCGTCTTAAGAGCCTCTCCGAGACTCAGAGGTGCTTTTTACGTAGCTATCGGGCAGTCTGAAACAGATGGAAAAAGGTGTGTTCGAGAAAATGCAATGTAGCAGCAATAAATGGAACTGAGCGAATTTCAGTAGGTAGAAATCAGGCACACCCGATCTGTAAATTATAACAGTCAGTTGAGAGCAATGTAATAGCTTAGGCTGCTGTTTCGAAACAGCTTGATCGTGAGTGAAAATAGAGTCCACAGAAATATTCTGGGATTGAGATTAAATTATATGCATAAGTATGTCTAGGTTTTGTTTTAAATGTTTAGGTAGGGTATCTAAAGTCTCATGCAGAATTTATATTAAGGCCTTCCGTTTAAATATTTCTGAAGCTCGGCATATTAACACTAGAGCCTGTATATTAAAAATAAATAACACGTGCGATTGCAACACTTACAGCACAATGTTTTTCAAAGTTTTTCATTCATATAATAGTAAATTGTACTTGAATTTTTCAATGTCAAATTTTAACTGTTGGGAGATAGTCGATAGGCCTAACTGTTGGGTGAGGTTGTCAACTCAGTCAATCGATATTTTTATGGCACATGTAGCATAGGAATAGTTCTTGCGCCATAATTACTGTGTTGACACGTCGAGAGTGCCTCTAAGGAACTTCTTTTTAGAAGCCTTCAACGCCTTCGAAAATTAAAATTACAATAGCAACCTTGTCTACATTAATATTGGAATGTCAGGGCTTCTTGTTTCTCGTTGAATATCAGGGTTTGGACTTCCTGCATAAGAGTCCGATAAGAAGTCATGGGCATATGAAAAGTACGAACTGCCTGGTGGACAGCCGCTGGGTCATCAAGTTGAACAGCTGGGGACTAAACAGTCTGCATCAGCACACGGATCACGACACCGAAGAAGAACAATACAGAAGTATGCAGAATGTTATCACTGATCTGTTTTGTCTTATTCGCTGTTCTTCAATTACTCTCTTTTTCTATCTGCCTCTTGTTTCTTTTTCATCATGGCTTTCCATGCAAAATTCTTACTTCTGGCATCATCGTTACTGGTGCAGGTTTTTTCAACGCTTTGGCAAATTACCGTCAATAAATTCAAAAATTCTTTTGCTTTTTGTGGACTTAGAACCCCATGTTTTCCAAAGATCAAACTGATCGTTTGCATGAGTAGTCATGCAAATCATTAGAGACACATTCCGTTTCTTCACGACTTTTTTTAATGAGGTTTCATTATAATTAGCCTTGACAGCCTTCTGTTAATTGAAGACACTATGGGTGGTAGATCGTCCACCGTTTCCTCTTAGAATGTAAGCATCATTAGATTTTCGCTTTCAAATCCTTCAGATTCTGATGTTACCAGTGTTTATACAACTGACTGATTGTTCCAGGTACATTAGCAGCTGAAACATGTGCTAGAACCGCCAAACCGATAGAGTACAAGCCAAACCTATAGAGTACAGGCCAAACCTATAGAGTACAGGCCAAACCGATAGAGTACAGGCCAAACCGATTGAGTACAGGCCAAACCGATAGAGTACAGGCCAAACCGATAGAGTACAGGACAAAACGATAGAGTACAAGCCAAACCGATAGAGTACAGACCAAACCGATAGAGTACAGGCCTAACCAATAGAGTACAAGCCTAACCAATAGAGTACAAGCCTAACCGATAGAGTACAAGCCAAACCGATAGAGTACAGGCCAAACCGATAGAGTACAAGCCAAACCGATAGAGTACAGACCAAACCTATAAAGTACAGGCCTAACCGATAGAGTACAAGTCAGTCCGATAGAGTACAGGCCAAACCGATAGAGTACAGGCCTAACCGATAGAGTACAAGTCAGACCGATAGAGTACAGGCCAAACCGATGGAGTACAGGCCAAGCCGATAGAGTACAGGCCAAACCAATAGAGTACAAGCCTAACCAATAGAGTACAAGCCTAACCGACAGAGTACAGGCCAAACCGATAGAGTACAGGCCTAACCAATAGAGTACAAGCCTAACCAATAGAGTACAAGCCTAACCGACAGAGTACAGGCCAAACCGATAGAGTACAGGCCAAACCCGTAGAGTACAGGCCAAACCGATAGAGTACAGGCCAAACCGATAGAGTACAGGCCAAACCGATAGAGTACAGGCCAAACCGATAGAGTACAGGCCAAACCGATAGAGTACAAGCCAAACCGAGAGAGTACAGGCCAAACCGATAGAGTACAAACCAGACCGCTAGAGAACAGGCCAAACCGATAGAGTACAGGCCCAAACCGATAGAGTACAAGCCAAACCGATAGAGTACAGACCAAACCGATAGAGTACAGGCCAAACCGATAGAGTACAGGCCAAACCGATAGAGTACAAGCCAAACCGATAGAAGTACAGGCCAAACCGATAGAGTACAAACCAAACCGATAGAGTACAGGCCAAACCGATAGAGTACAGGCCAAACCGATAGAGTACAGGCCAAACCGATAGATAGACTACAAGCCAAACCGATAGAGTACAAGCCAAACCGATAGAGTACAGGCCAAACCGATAGAGTACAGAGCCAAACCGATAGTGTGCCAAACCAAGATAGAGTACAGGCCAAACCGATAGAGTACAGGCCAAACCGATAGAGTACAGGCCAAACCGATAGAGTACAGGCCAAACCGATAGAGTACAGGCCAAACCGATAGAGTACAGGCCAAACCGATAGAGTACAGTCCAAACCGATAGAGTACAGGCCAAACCGATAGAGTACAGGCCAAG
>JACEVL010002274.1:0-23306 GCA_020284085.1 Aporrectodea caliginosa
ACTTCTGATTGCAATCAATACAGAACATATGAGCTTCAGGTATCTCACTTCCCATTTCCTCTTCATTCCCGAGACATACGTCACATAAATTCTTTGATAATTCGGACAGGTTTGAAACGTTTGCCACTTCTATGAGCTTTGCAATTAAGAAGTTATTAGGGAGTCCATGAAACCCCTCTGATGGAATCTTGAACATTCGTCTACAGATTGGACAAGGCATCTCATCCCCAGGTCCTTTGTGGTTTTTGAGTCCAGTCTCTTGGATACATTTCATGCAGAAGGTGTGAATGCATGGCAAGGCTTTCGGGTTGGTGTAGAATTCGGTGCATATACAACAACTAAGTGTGTCGTCGAGTTCTTCTTTTTCAAACGCAACACGATTGGAATCTTCCGCATTCATTTCATCGTCTGAATTCGAAGGTAAGTTTATATAGGCTACATTAGTTTAATTTCATAGTTCGCAACGCTGTTGTTGCAATGAATAATAACTGTAATCGCGACCTTCGGATTTATTCATTGCTCGAAAACATATTCTGGCGACCACCTTATGTGCATCCGAGAAGCCCTTAATAAAATCTGTAGCCTACAGCAGGTACGCTTAGAGTAGGTCCCAAGTCCAGATCAAAGGACAACCGGCGCACACACTTGAGGCTCGTTCAGTAGGAACGTAGGCTACCTCACGCATGTCTATAATATTTATTATGATGCGTATTCTAACACAGCTAGTCTTGAGTATGTCCAAACATTTAATGATCCTTCATTGGATTTAGTTATAGCCTTAGCAGTTTAAAATGTTTAAGATATTACTCTTACGTAGGTATGAACAGTGGCCAATCCTTAAATTAAATTAAATCATTGTGCTAGATTTATTTACCAAATCTGCAAAAACATTAAAGAATAAAACTTTTTATTTAGGCATACAGTGCCTATACTTATGACTTTTGTATGTTAATGTAATTGCTTCCGAGTCAATTGCAACAATAATATCAGCTGGCCCAGTGAACTATATTGGTTTGAACGTAGGCTGAGTCCCATCCACCCCTGTGTTAGGGAGCGTGCGGATCGCGGTTCGCCTCACGATGAAGAATTTTTTCTTAGATTTATCCAGAACGGTCCGTACCTCAAATGGCGTGGAGTCTATTCAGACGGGCATGGGTGCACTGCTGAAGGATCTCACTGGATCAATTCATTGAAAACTGAGCAGGGTCGAGGCCAAAGGTCAAAATAAAAAAACCTGTACACTTACATTTTATGGACCTAATGGAGCCAATTCATATACTCGGAACCATCCTATTCTCCGCCTTCCAATTTACTTCGTCCCGGACAAGATCAACAAGATCAAATTTAGCTTCTTTTCTATCTCCTTCTTTCCCTGGTCTTATAGCAACCGGACTTGGATCTCCACTTGTTATCTCTGGACAATCTCTTTGACACTACGCAGCGCTCGTCAATAAATTATCGCCCTGCTCTTCGCAGGGCGATAGTTTATTTATGAGCGCTGCGTGAGACGCCTCAATAAATTAGAACGTTCTGAATTACGATTAGGCCTACACTCACAATGTCCTTGTACATATGTGGAACTTGTAGCAATAAGTTCTAATAGACGTTCACAGTTTATTTAGCGCAACTGTTGAGCTAGCCGCACAATGCCGTTGTAAATAAATAAAAAAACTGTCCAGGGCCTACTACATTGATTGTTACCAGTGCTTGAGGAGTCACCGCAAGCCGAGGCTTTCTTACGTAGGCCTATAGGAATATCTGCGTCCTTCTATTCGGTACCCAGCCAGCACCCATGCAATATCGGGCCAATGTTTACCCATTGTCACGAAACCTTTAACGTTGGACCTATGTTCAATGCAACATTGGCGTGATGTAGGGCGCACGACGTGCATTCCACATAATTGTACTCTATCATAGACATTAGACACAGAATATGTATATTAACTTAATTCCGTTTTGCCTATTTAAGTGTGCCAGGTTCGAAGAATTCTGAATTAGTTGACACTTATAGGTCTATAATTATGATAGTTTTTCAGATATTTTTATGCTTCATACGTTGGACAAATATTGGGACAGCGTCAGATCTTAGAGATATCCGGAATACCAATATTGGACCCTCCACCGGCTATAGACGTGGCGATAAAAAATCAGAACAATTTTATTTTTGAAAATATTCGTCAAATAACAGTTGGCCCTCAGGGGCGTAACTACTACGGGGGGCAAGGGGGGCCAGGCCCTGTAACAAGAACACAAAACCTATAAACTAATAAGATCCTAATTAATTGGGATTATGCGTTTATGAATGGTCATAAGATCTTGGTTTATTGCGTTGCTTCTGAACAGTGAATACATATTATGGTGCAATGCGAAGCATGCATTTAATCACCAGTAACAGCAGAAGCAACATCGTCGTCGTCATCATCATCATCATCTGTGGCGGGATGGTCACACTACACTGCGCCAGCTGGACTCATCTTTCGTACTTTGCTTTGACGTGTATTGACTGAATTTTCCTAACGCATACTTGCCAGCTTGTCTTGTCTTCAGTGCATTTTCTTAACGTGTATTTGTTAAATGCATATATTTTCTTAACGTACATTTTTTTGTCGTCGAGCGTACATTTCCGTCAGCTGTTGTTCCTACATCGAAGACGAGAATGCGTCCATCTCTCCACTTTCCTCGACTGAAGTAATCATATTCATTGTCGACGATGAACAGTCGTCCACTGGAATCGTCCAGTTGCATCCTGACGGGACATCTCAGACCGTGGCTCTTAGACACTAACAGCCTCTTGTAATGCAAATCCTCACTCAACAATAACACTCGGTTCTTGAACGTATCAGCCAGTAACACCGTTCCTCCTCTGTCGACCACAACGTGAACTGAACCCTTAAGATTTGTGTCGCCTTCTCTGATAAACGACCGTACAGTCTGTCCATCACAGTCCACTAAGGACACTGTGTGCAAACGGTCATCGTCTTGGCTGACCACGAATTGACCATTGGTCAGTTTAACTGCATGCCATGGACAGGGCGCATTCGGAGACAGAACGACTTCTCTGACCAGTTGACCCTCTGGTGAGAATTCCTTCAACATAATTATCTGTGTTAGTGATTGTGAGGATGATGTTCGCGTTGCTTGCAATCGATAGAAATCCTATGTCTTCGCCAGTAAGCCATTTTCCAATGACCCTTCCACTGGGATCTAACCGCACGATCTCCTTCTGCATGAACTTCTATTTCCAGTCAATCACGTATAGACACCTGTTTCTATTGCATGATACAATGTCTCTTGGGTTTACAAAGTCCAGTGTGGAGGGAATTCTGCGTTTGAATTTGAAGGTGTTGGTGCTGAAGACGTCAATCTTCGACATCTTTTGTGTTAGCTTGAACATCTGTGGGTCGAGGATCGCCACTCCCCAGATCGGTTTATCCTTCAGATCGGACATTGACGTCTTGATTGTCTTCAATAAGAATGGAGTTCGTCGGTAGTTTCTGAAATCACGTGAAGCACACAGAAAACTGCGCATCGGCCACTATATACACTGTAGTACCGTAGGCTACATGTTGCGGTCCTAAAGATCAACGAAATAACGAACATAGTTTTCTATACATTTCATGTTTGCGTAAATTTCAACAATGTCTTACATTAATTTTATGTATAATATTAGGCAACAATAAGACATCATGTTAATTCTTCATAAATGATTATGTCGTTTCTTTGTTAATTTATTACACAGATTACTGAGCAATGGGAACATAAATTATCCGTTGAGCGTTGACAATTCTTTGCTTACCTGTATGATGGAAATAATTGTTTCCGTAAACAGAAGCTGGATTGACGGCAATAATTCTTGCTTAAGCAGAAGTTCGTTTGATTAAAATAATTTTTTGCTTAAATGGAAGCTGGATTGATGACAGTTATCATGGACATTGGTAGACTGCCTACTTACCTGGCAATGTGAAGTACGCCATTGAAGACATTGGAATAATTTGGCACCGTAAATTACGGTTTAACCGCACCCCGGTAGTTAAAGCTGTTTTGGTTCATGCACTTATCCTCAAGTTAAAGATAATTATAGAAATAATTTAAAATAATTTTAGGCGTTATATAAATTGAAGCTCTTTAATTAATTAGTGATGGATAATTACTTGGATTCTGGCAGAGCCGCAGATTATTTCTTTCAGGTTTACTTGGTGGTTAAAAAAGCCACGAAATGTCCAGTTTTACCGGCTATATATAAATTGAATCGTGGACTTTTTCATATTCATGGTCTAAAAATTAGGGTTAGACTCAAGTTATAGTATACGCAACGTCGACTTATACGCGAGTGGCCTATACAATTATTAGCTTGCTTATTACTGATTGAGAATGTGGCCATAATTCAGCCAAATGATGTTATATTTTGATTTTTCTTTTCACCTCAGGCCGACAAGGACTTCTTCTCTAAGAAATATGAGAAAAATCTGACACAGTTCAATGTGATTTCAAGGTCAGAAGGTCAAAATCAAGGAAAAGGTCAAAATCACGAAAAAGTCCATACTGTAACTAAGCCAAATATTATTTTAGCTGAGTGATTCTTTAGCCTGATTGCTCGGGTCGATAAGGAAGACACATAACTAAAAGGCCAACATAGTTCAAGGTCATTTCGATGTAAAAGGTCAAAATCAATAGAAAATCTGTGGGAGGACAGCCTCACTTTGTCCTTGCCTGGTGATTTCTGCCAATGTATAGAAGTCCCATCAGTAAATAGTTTTTTAATCTTAAAAACAAATCGGGCTTATCATAAGTAGCAATAGCTTAGGAAGTTGGCCACATATGGCCGTAAGAACAGGACCAACAAGTCTTGACTTCAATAAGCATTTATATAGCGCCTTTATGAGATAAATATCCATGGACACATGTCTCTGATATTGTAGGGTTAATATGATAATTATCTGCAAATCATAACAATTCTTGTAAGGAGCGGGAGAGTCGTTACTGTAAGTTCTCATAGAGATTTAAAGTTGTCTAAATGTTTAATTAGAGAACAAACTCTAATATCAATGCAGTCATAAGAATAACTATAATTTACCTTGAATTCAGGTATAATAATATTAAATACATTTAACTAATTATAAAAGATCGAAAATCAAAATCCGTTCATTGTTCCATTCGTTGTCAGCCACAAACAGTCGACCAATATTTGACTCATCCAGAAGAATCCTTTGTAGATCTCGTAATCCGTAGCTTTCGTCTTTTGAGAAAATTTCTCCAATAAATTCCAAATTTGAATCCAATAACAAAACTCGACAGTTAAACTGATCAGCTACCATCACGAATCCGTTTCCATCGATGGACAAATAGATGGAATATTCATTCCAATCATTCTAGATTCACACACACACACATATATATATATATATATATATATATATATATATATATATATATATATATATATATATATATATTACGTATATTAGGAAATTTTAACTTATGATAATCTATGCTCATCCTTAACGATTCATTGTTGGACACATATTTAGGGGCTTGCTCAATGTTGAATCTGAGCTGGTTGGTGTGCAATGCACGATCATAACCTGCTTTCTTGCAGCAGAAAGTAAGCTTAGCATTTATGCAAGAGTATGTATCACTTGTGTGACCAGTTGCGACTCCGTTATATAAGGTGAAAAGGAGTCATGCATGCCTTAGGTTTGCGAACAAAATCAAGTTAAGTGCAGTGCCAATTACAATGATTAAGCCTGTTTATGCTGCACTACTGTTGAGCATCGACAAACGATTTGGACGTCTTTTTGACGCCAGTGAATTCCTCATAGCAGCAGTGTGTCATCCAAAATTCAAAATCAGTTGAATTGAAAACCCGGAAGCGAAAGTCAGATGCTTCCTGCTTCTATATACCGAAGGCAATTAGAAGAGATCGTGAATGATAAAAGTGACACTATACTTCTCACAGTGACAAAGAAGTGCCATCCGATTCGGTTTGTAACAGTGAATAGTTTTTTGGTGATTTATCAACTATGCAGCAAACAATCCTCATTTGAAGAACATTTCTAAATGATACGCCACGTGAACTAGAATCGTCCACGAATCAAGTAAGTGTTTCAAGCATTCCATCTTCTGCTCCGGTAGAGATACCATTTAGTAATGTAGCACTAATTCTCAGTTACCACTACCCTAAACCCCTCAATCAACATCACCGTTAATCATGAGAATCTTGAAAAGTCTATTCCACGTATCTAGTGCAGTGTAAGAGGGAATGGTTTCAACAGCTCCAACGCTGCCAACAACTCAGACAACGGATTCCATTGCAATCGCTACTCGTTTCTGATATAGCACAAAACTTAATTAAACTGAGGAATAAGTAGAATTACACTCAGGTATCGATAGAACCTACCTAGTCAAAGTGTTGGTTTACATGAGTTACAAACTGGTCTTGCGTCCAGGCTGACTCCAAAAGACACAATGGACAGATTTTACAGATTGTTGATTTATCGTAACTGCAAGAATATATATATATATATATATATATATATATATATATATATATATATATATATATATATATATATAGGCAGAAATACTACACTGGCTTCCATTCCCGCAGCGGATTACCTATAGGGTCTCTGCATTGGTCTGGCGCTGCATGGAGGGGCTCGTCCCTCTGTACTTGCGTGAACTCTGCTGGCCACCTCATGCGTATATATAGCGTAGATTTACTCTTCGATCGGCTGATAAAGCTGAACTACTAGTCCCTCGCTCGCGGACTACTATTAAGCAGCGGCACTCTTTTTTGGTTGCTGGGCCTACGACCGGAATGGGCTCCCTGCAGCATTCCGTCTAGTGCATAGGGACCATGATAGATGATACTACTATAATGTTCTTTGCTATCTTAAAGACTGCCTTATTTAGCCGTGGTTGGACTGGGAGCGCTTCTGAGTAAATTATCTTGAAGCCTCAGGTTGAAGGGGCGTTAAAGTTAACTACTTGAAGGAGTTAAAACTCCTTAATAATTATAATAATAATAATAATAACAACAACAACAACAACAACAACAACAATAATAATAATAATAATAATAATAATAATAATAATAATAATAATAATAATAATAACAATAATATAATAACAACAATAATAATAATAATAATAATAGTCTAATAATAATAATAATAATAATAATAATAATAATAATAATAATAATAATAATAATAATAATAATAATAATAATAAAAATAATAATAATAATAATAATAATAATAATAATAACAATAATAATAATAATAATAATAATAATAATAATAATAATAATAACAACAATAATAATAATAGCAACAACAACACAACAATAACAAAAATAGTATTTGCAATAGTCCACAACGATTTACTATTTTAAACGCTATTTAAATAGTTTCCCACGTGTACTATTTGCTATTCTATTTAGTCACTATGACTATTTATCCCAGCACTGTTCTTAAATAACTAATCGAAAGCAATTTCTTGTATTAATTGTATAAACTGTGAGCAAACATATTTTCACATTTCAAGAGGAGACGACTATGACTATGATAGTTAGTAGTTACTGCAGAACAGTCATTGAAAAACTAAGACCTAGACGCGTTTAAATCAAAACCAGACACGTCGCTAGATCACCATCATCATCAGTCCCTGATGCGAGCCATTTGGCGGCGATGGGTACGAATAAATTATCTCCATTGTCCTCGGTCATTTTGTAAAGTTCATTGTTCCTCCTAGTGTTAGTCCAATTGATATTATGTCCTCATTTATATTATCTAGCCAGCGTAGTCTTGGTCTCCCATTGTTCCTTTTTCTTTCGAATCTTGCGTGTAGTGCTTGTGTGGAATTCGGTCAGCTGGCATTCTCTCTACATGTCCAAGCCATCGGAGTCTTCGTTGAACGACTTTGTCTAACAGAGGGTTGCTTCGATATCTAATTAGTGTCCTCTGTCGTCGTTTTTTTTATCTTCTGTAGTCTTGAAATCCATAAGATCTTCCTCTGAGAGCTCATTTCTGCTGTAACAATTCTTTTCTCATCTTGTCGCACTGTCGAACATTCCGATCCACATAGGAAAATCGGTTGTACCATGGTCTCGAATATATTTGTCTTAGTTTTCTTTTTCAGTTCTCTGCCTCTCGAAATCCTGCTCATTAATCCAAATGCTTGCGAAATGCGTCCAATTCTCCTTATAAGTCTTTTTCGTTGTTCTACTTGTTCAGTAGCTTTTCCTAAAGGATTGTGATAGTTTATACTCTCTTTGGTCTTTTCCATCACCATTGTTTTGGTTTTCTCTGTGTTGATCCTTTGACACATTAGGCCGAATCTTCTACTGGTTTCATCAATCTGTGTCGTATTATCCTGTACTTCTTGTCCGATTCTAACAAGGAGACCAATGTATACTGAGCAAATCGAAGTTTATTCACCAGGCCTCCATTTAATTTGATTCGTGCCTCGGTGTTGTTAAGGCTGGGTGACGTTACTTCTTCTAAATTATTAGGTTAAATAAAGGTATACGTTATGGGTATAAGATACATCCTTGTCGTACTACCGTTCTCGTGTGAAAGTGATCTTTTTATCTACTGTCATGTCACTTGATGATTTTCGATATATCCCTTGTACAATTTTAATCAGTTGCTCTGGTATTCCCGCATTTTGCGTCACTCTCTACATTCCATCATGCCATATGCTGTCGAATGCTTGTTTGAAGTCTATGAAGTTGATGAAGACATTCTGGTTGTGTTCTATGCATTTTCAAGTGTGAAGAGTTGCAGTCTATTCGTGCTGTGAGACAGTCGTCACCTAGTGAGGATGCCTGACCCGCATTTCGACGCGAAAGAGCGACGCGTGTGACCGCGCTCAGTGTGGTTTAGTGAAAAGTAGAAAAAGAATCGCAAAGGAAGAGAACATCAACAGCGCACTAACCTGAGGTTGTTGGTTCAACGCCTGCTACTCTGCACTCTGTGGGACGAAGAATTTCGCGACCGACTGCTGTTGAAGTTCTTGGTTCGACGCCTGCTACTCTGCACTCTCTGGGGGGAAGAATGTCACCATAGACTGTTGTTGAAGTTGTTGGTTCGACGCCTGCTACTCTGCACTCTGTGGGACGAAGAATTTGGCGACCGACTGCTGTTGAAGTTCTTGGTTCGACGCCTGCTACTCTGCACTCTCTGGGGGGAAGAATGTCACCATAGACTGTTGTTGAAGTTGTTGGTTCGACGCCTGCTACTCTGCACTCTGTGGGACGAAGAATTTGGCGACCGACTGCTGTTGAAGTTCTTGGTTCGACGCCTGCTACTCTGCACTCTCTGGGGGGAAGAATGTCACCATAGACTGTTGTTGAAGTTGTTGGTTCGACGCCTGCTACTCTGCACTCTGTGGGACGAAGAATTTCGCGATGGTCTGTGTCTTCGGTTGTGAATCTTCGCTGCTGTGGTTCTGTAGAAGGTAAGAAATTCAGAGTTATTGTATCTCTTATACGTTATATAATTCTGACACTAAATGAGTAATGATGTTTTATTCTTGCCAATAATGAACATCGTGCATTATTGATTATCGCTGATTGATCGGACATTGATGAACATTGATTATTGACATTGCATCGAACAACAGGCGCTACATAATTTATATATTGATTTATGGGATTTAATAGTTAAATAATAAAATGGAGCAAGACATTTTTTGTTTGAGGAAATCTTAGATATGAGTAGGCCTAGGGTTTACATGAGGTAGTTAACCCTCGGGCTACCAGGGGGTAATCCCCCCCCCTACGTTTTTATGCATAAATTTTTCCCATATGGAATATAAATTTTACATTTTAGGTAGCTGTAGCAGATTCATTGGCGCACATTTTGAGGTAAACATCATGGTGGTAGCCCACGCCATTCAAAAGTTATACCCGATATACCCGAGGCACCAGGGGGTGGTGGATACCACCCTCCCCTTAGTTTATTGACTATAGCTTATAATTCTTATTGACTATTCTTCCTAGAAGAGAAACAAATATACCATTCTTTAGAGGAATGTAGGGCTTCATTTACATACTTATATGTTTGTCTTTTGAAAAACGGAAGTGATCAAATAAATAATAATACGCGTAATATGCGTGAAAAATGGCTAAATGCAAGCACTCCCCCCATAGTTTTTTGTCTGTAGCGTATTCATGTATCTTCCTGGAAGATAAACAAATATACCACTCTTTAGAGGGAATGTAGGGCTTCATTTGGATACTTACATGTTTGTCTTTTGAATACCGAAAGTGATCAAAATTAATAATAATACGCGTAATCTGTGTGAAATTGGCTGAATGCAGCATCACAACGTAAACCGATATAGGCTACATGTGTGGATATATATATATATATAATTATATATGGATATAATATATTTTATATATGTATGGATGTATATTTATACGTATATAAACATGTGTAGGGATGTATGTGTGCATCTTGGATACATAGATCAGTTTCAAAACACACATAATCTTATATTTGTTTATCCAAAAGTACAAAATGTACACAAAATAATATAAAATATCGCTAATTATCGGTTCCTTTGTTAAAAATGATGTAATTTTGAGGTGCATTCACATAATGTAGAACTAAATATACCATTTTGTACAGAATTGAATGCTGAATCCATTGGTGTATTACAAGATAATATGATATGTGAAACCAAACCCGAAATCCAGGGGTGGTAACCCCCCCCCTTGGTAGCCCACGTCACAAAAAACCTTGGTAGCCCGAGGGTTAAACGCCAGCAGGAACAAGCTTCCATCTTGGAAATGTTAGTAAGTAAGTTACAACTTACAGAAACTAGTTCAAGGTTTCTTGATAGAGCAGTTGTAGGAAAGAAGGACCCAGATACCCTGCGAGGTATTGGTCTGCCCACAGCAGATGCCGCGAACGTTGCGCCTAGTAAATTGCGATGTAGAACCTACAAATGCTTTTGTAGCGCCATCGAAATACAAGTTTTCGCAGTGCTAGACTGCGTGGAAAAGCCCTTGGTGTTTCTTTTCCTTTCGTCTGAGAAACCGGCAGCATATTTGTTGACATGCCTGCGGTTCGGACTCAGCATTTAAATAAAGAAGCGATTTTAAGACAACTGCTCGATCGGATGACGGGCAGGTCACCACAGTAGCAGGTCACTCTGGAATGGCAACCCCTTATCACCAGAATTAATTAATTTTAAGCGTCAAGGTTAGCTGCACTCATTATTCATGAAGCTGAATGCACCCATTCTTCAAAGCCTTTCGAAACTCTAAGCAAATTGTGTAACGCGTCTTAATTATTATGCACATGTAGGCCTATAGCTGCTGAGTCTGTAGGAAATTTCGCTTAGCCTTATTGTAACTAAGTAGTAACTAAGATAAAATTCACTAACTAAAACGATAACCAAAAAATTATACTAACTATAACTAAAGTGAAAAACCATTAACTGTAACTGCAGCTGTAACTAAAATAAAATCTGTAAGGAGAATTACGCTGATCCTTAGTACCGATATCTTCTGACGCAGAATTTATCACTGTATTGGTCGATACTTGCCAACACAGAGGATTGGTAAGGTACTAATTAAATACTTACGCCGTCAATTGCGATGTATGACAATATACGTGTGAGGCCGTTAATGCCACACACAAAATAGAGCGAGACGCGTGATGGTGCACGGGAAGACGCAAATAACGCGGGGATTTGTCATAAGTTTATGCCTTGTCTCCAAAACTTAGAGAACGTTTCTATATTAATGGCGATAGTTCAAGAGTCACGAGATGTAGAATGGTAGCCTACGTCAAAACTAAGAACGGGTGAACAGGAGGCAGTAGCCCATAGCTTAGAAGGCATTCTAAAAGAGAACGACTGTTGCCAGTAAAGAAACGAACCCAGTTCTGTGAAAAGGCCATCCTCAGGACGTTGTCCACCCGACAACCGCGGAAGAGGCAGTCAGACCCAGAAGCAGTCAGACCCAGAGACAGAAATTTATGATGTTGCCTCTCCTGAGAGAGCGGGAAAATGCTGAGCCTTCTCTGGTAGGAAGGGCCACTATGAATAGAGATAGCGGAGAACGGCCATTTCACGCTGAATGTAGACTTTGGTAGACCGGGGCTGGAGTAAACCCCACCCCGCGAAAAATCAACGTCCGTGCAGAAGTCGCCACCTTAGTAATAATTTCAATAATGCGCTTACTCGTTTGTAAAAAAATATGATTAGACAAAATTTCAGTCTTTGAAGACTACTGCATTTGAAAAAATGTCAATCAGAGCGCAGTACAACTGACGTCATCATCACTCTTGCCAATCTATAAATTAGACAAAACACGGTAATCTTTTACCTGCTTATTAACTATCTTTGACCTACATAAACTACAACTTGCTACCTTCATGTATCGACATCAGAGCCAAACCTTACCCAGTATATTAAATTTATGACTATTTCTCGACTAATGCTTCTGTCCACGGTTATAAAACTAGATCTCGGTTTAATATTCGCTCTGCAATCTGTAAAACTAATGTTAGGCAATTTTCTGCTAGAATAACTGGGCCTAAACTATGAAACTCAATTGACCGTGGCAACCGTAACTGCAGAGCTCACTCAACTCCTTCAAACAGGCCTATAAAAAATACTTACTTAACTGACATAGATTTTGCTACTGCCTTGTCTATTTCTCATTCTAATCTAAGTTAATCGACCTGACTCATGCTCCTTTTCAAGTCCAACCAATTTGTCCTATCATAGTGGGGAAGACTAGATAAGCTTCTCCCCACGAATCGATTTTTACTACTTAACCTGTTAGATTATGACCTCTTCAATTTCTCTTACCTAACAATGGCACTTACGAAATGAAACCTGTTAATGACTGTATTCATCCTGTACATTGTGTTCACTGCTCATGGAATCGATTCTAAGTAATCTATGCTTTTTACTATTATTTCAAATTTCACTGCTTATTAAAATCACAGAGATCTTGATTTTTTTGTTACTTGGGTATATGGATTCCCAGCAAGTATTGGATGAACTTGTGTCCAGGCTTTATAACCTTTCATAAACCCGGAACCGTATAAAACTACTGAGAAAACTAGATGTAGGACTTTAAATACCAGGTTTCAAATTCGTTGGTGATTCGTTAGTGACAAACAAAACTTTTATGCTCTTATGTATTTGAATGGTAGTATGTACATTGTATAAGCCTTAACCTCTGCCGTTGATTCTCCGCTGTTCTTGTATCTGGTTCATTAGCTGTTCTGTTTCTTTCATCCATGTCGTTTTCTCTTCTTCCCGTTTGTGTTCGAATTCCAAAATCCTCTCTTTCAAATCTGTAATAACAATCAACTGGATGTCTTAAGAGCTTAATTAAATTAGTAAATAAGAATTATCTTACATCGTAAGAGGCTATGCAACGCTAATATTTCAATTCTTTCTACTAACTTTGCAGCAGTGCGTGATTTACGATGAAAGATCTACTCCATTGAAAATGACATGAACATTATATTCTATTGTATTACAGGCTACAGATTGTCTGCAGTCGAGCAATCTAACAACAGATAATCCGGTCTGAGGAACGAATGCAAGGTAAATAAGTTTGCTAAGTGATGGACAATGTTCAAAAATGCACAATGATGAAAATCTAAAGGTGTACCGTAAACCCATGACATATCTGCTCTCTTAAAAACTAGTCAAAATCTGAGGCCTGATTGTCACTTAATCACTCAAGGTCATGTGTCATGTGTCAGTCACTCAAGGCCTGATTTGCCGCTCATGTGCAAAAGCGTGTATAGATCGCGTCGATCTGTTCCGTTGCCACACGTCGTGGCCCAGTCTATAGAGCTGCCATCTATCGCCAAGGCTCAGAACCTCCTTCTGCAGCCTTCATTCAAGAAGTTTCATCCTTGATCGAATTTATGGCGACATGAAATACACAGCTAGTTGTCACTGGATATATTAACATTCATATGGAGGATCAACAATGCCTGAACAATTGGTGCACACTCTGTCTGGTCATGGACTTACTCAGCATATTGACAAGCTTGCGCATAAAATCGAAGGGTGGCTTGACCTGGTCATTACGAGGACGATAGAACGCCAACAAACACTATGATAATTGAGCCTCCTTCTGCATCAGACCATCGCCTAATAACCTAACAGCTACCGTACTTGAGGAAGTTGAGGGATACTCCAACTGTTAATCAAGTGACATTCAAGGGCTGCCAGACTTTGGATAGAGACGAATTTCGCCGTCGCTTACATGTACTTGCGAGTCGTCTCTGTCATGTGTCAGCAGAGAGCACGAGCACGTCATCAACTGAGCTATTTGCACTCTATCATGAAACTTTAACATCAATAATAGACGAAATGTTGTGACTGAAGACCGTACGGGTGAGACAAAGCCCTCTCACTCCATTGTTTGACAGAGAGTGTAGACAGTACCGGCCTTACCATTGTGCGAACCGTGCAATTGCACAGGGTCCGCAAATTATGGGGGCCCGAAAATGTTAGAAAACTAATATGACACCCTAATAATAATAGGCCTATTATCCAGCTTATCCTTCCAATTCAATCTTTTTTATCAAAAAATAAAAAATAAAAGTCAAATGGTAAAAACTTAATTTTGTGCGACATTTTATGTAACATTTTCTGGCCCCCTATTAGTGGGGAGCCCGAAAATCTCACAGTAGAACCTGTGATATTTTCTGGCCTCCTATTGTGGGGCCAGAAAGTGTCACAGGAAATTAACATGAACAAGACACCCTAATAATAATGTTATGGTTTCAATTTAATCTTCTCTTTTGTCCCAAAAAGTCAAATGGGACCAAATTGAAACCATTTGACTTTTTTGACATAGTATAGGCTACTATAGGCCTATGTTGTCGTAAAAGATAACATTCGGTGCAAAAATGGTAATCATTTCTGGAACCAGAAATAGTTATAGGCCTACTTTGCTAAACTTTGCTCAAATTTTAAGTGAGAAATTTTACATCCGGAATACTTGTGCCTAGAAAAAGTAAGGGTATCTGGTCCAAAGTTTCCAAACCACTGTTGTACGCGATTGTGTACGGTAGCCTACCTGTGTTAATTATTTTATATTATTTCTTTTAGATTTTTGAGGATTTTATTTTTAGGGTTTATTATTTGGCACACACAATAATGTATATATAATTATATATATATATATATATAATTATATATATAATGATTAGTAATGGAAAACAATTTGACTGTGTCATGGGGGCCCGCACAGTTCACTCTGCACAGGGCCCACAATATACTAGGGCCGGCACTGGTGTAGAGCTACATCCCGTAAGGTGAAGAATGCTGAGGTGCTATGTCGGCTAACGGGATTTTACCAAGACCGCAAGGATTGGATCCGACTACTGCGAGAAAAGATAAGTTCTTCCAGAAAAAGAGCGTCATCACTGGGAAACTGCATTTCTCGCAATTCTGGAAACAGCCGACTCCTTTGGAAGGACCTATCTGCGCTCCTTGGTCGCAAACCAATGTCCTCTTTTAGTGCGGACGACTATTTTCGCTATATCTCATCTAGAAGGTGGCTGATCTTCGGAGTGGTACGGAAGAATCTGCCCCTCCTGTATAGTAGTGTATACTCTTCGACATAGTGTCGTTTGGAGCCCAAAGGTGGCTGGATTTGCGAACTATAGGCTACTTCACTCTTCGCCGTAGAAATACTGCTCGCTTGACCCGATTCCAATATTTCTGCTTCATGAATTCATTGACGACCTGATGCAGCAATGCCATTCCTAAGCTTGTCTATCTCCGCAACTCTACATTGGAGAAGGAAGTTCGTCCAGCGAGCCAGAAACGTGATATAATCAAGCCCGCCATAAAGGACCCAGGACTCGACTCGAGCAGCTGTCCAGCTACCGACCGATTTCCATATTGACCTACACAAAAGTGGTTGAGCGAGTCTAACAACTTAATGCCTCAACAAGTAACATCAGTCGGACTTCCGAGAGGGTCATTCGACTGAAACGCTTCTGGTTCGACTGTTATCGGATTTCTGCGATGCTATCGTTTCTAGCCATGTGACACTCCTAGCTCTCCTAGATGTGAGTACAGCTTTTGACAACACGGTCGATCACCGTATCCTTATGACCAGACATACAGCCTCGTACGGTATTACTGGTCAACCACTGGCCTGGCTCCGTTCCTACCTGGAGGGCCATGTTATGACAGTGGAAATGGGCTCTGACAGGTCAGCATGGGGTCCCTCAGGGCTCGGCGCTTGGGCCACTAATCTACGTATTATATACTGCTGATCTTACGGCCGTCAGTACTGCACTTGGTTCGAGAATACATCACTGTATGCCGATGACTTACAGCTGTATAAGTCATGTCGGCCAGGTGATTCTCTTGCATGTGTGTCTGCCATGAATGCTGTTGCTAAAGAAGTTCAGAATTGGATGTCCTCAATTCGTCTAAGGCTGAATCTATAGCCAAGAGCCCAAGACTCAGTATATATGGATCGGAACAGAACAGGCAATCAGTGCTGGCCTTTGGCATTTTCTGACTGGAGGCCGCTAGATTTGGTTCAGGATCTTAGCGTACTACTGCCTGATGTAGGACTCAATCTAGCTGATCATGTGAATTCCATCTGCAGGTCAAACTACTGTGAATTGAGGCAGATCAGGGTCATTCCTCTGATGCTGCAGCCACACTGGTGCATTCCTTCGTCCTCTCTCGTCTTAATCACTGCAACGCCGTTCTCATTGGCCTCCCACTCTTACGCATTAGACAACTGCAATCGGTTCTCAACTCAGCTGCTGCATTGCATTTTCTCTAACATTAACACATAGCCTACCTTTTTCCATCTGACTGATTGCTGTGTACACACTACACACCGTCTCTGAGAGGTTCTTAAAACGCTCTATAGATTAAGTGTTCTGTTATATAGCATTTATAATTGTTATATGTTATTATAATATATTGTTATTTATTACTGTTATATTAAGACAGATTAGATATGGATTTCTGCAAGGCTCTAACCTCGTCCCCTTATTATTTCTTAGTTATATAGGTTAAATGACCTTCCTAATGTCTCTTCAGTAATATTTTTCATTCTTTTCGCGGATTACGCTACACGAATGTTTTCTATTCAGTATTCACAAATATAATTGCAAAAATCAAATCAAATTGTAAATGCGGAACTGACCTTACTGGCAGAATGGTTTTCCACAAATAAACTCACTCTAAATTTGGACAAAACTAACTTCATACTTATTAAATCCCATATGAAAATTGGTCCATCGGAAGACTAGCTGAAATTATCCATCAATGGTATAGCCTAGCTATTACGTAAGTTAATTCCACAAAGTTCCTTGGCGTTTATATAGACGGTGCCTACTTAGGTGGCGGACTAACTGGTGTGAGACTACACCGGCGAAATAAGTTTGCTCTGTTCGCTCAGTGTCAAAATCCTTATATGATATTTCTATATCGACCAACAGAGTTGTACCTTTTGTTATTTTCGCAATATATATTTCTTGCTTTACTTTTTTACCCGTTCCGCGGTATTGGCTTGAAGCGTGTCTGCTGTTTGTCATTAACTTGTTGTCTGATCAAGTATAAATTGGGCTTATTTTCGCATTCTTGTCAGTTCTTTCAATATTTTATTAGCCTATTTCTCATTCTTTACACTAATTATGAGTTGTTCATTTTATACCCGATAAAACTCATTTTATATTTTTCAAAGTTTGCAGTTTTATTAGAGCAACATTTAGTGTAGGCCTACTTGCTTTCCTGTGCCTCGCTCATAATTTTCTGAAAATTTATTCGATAATTTGTAGCCCAATATCTTCCATTTTCTGTTTTTATTACTAAAATATTACGATCTAATTGTATTACACGCAAAGCATTATAATAAACTAATTGCTCGCAAAACTACCCCTAAGCAATTCCTTAATTTGCGCTTATGTTTTTATATCATCCACAGAAGCAAATCGCATTGCATAGACCTCATACAATAAATACTGTGTGTGGTATTAAACAAATAGATGCCACTTACTTTCAATCTTCCCAATCAACTTGCCGTCTTCAAGAAACTCCTCGAATTCCGATTCCGCGAAGCTGGTGTTAAAGGGTTGAATTCTTCTTTCAGTTACAGACTTACATTGTTCTTGCAACTCGAATGCTCTAACACACAAGTCTGAAACTGTCCGACATATATCGCTATCCGATCCTTTAGCCATCATTTTCTGACAATAAGAATTGTAACCCTGTAAGCAGGATAGATGTGCATCAATATCACCTCCTTCAGTTTGGATTTCTTTCAATTTTCTTTGTCTTAATAAAGAGAGACTTTGCAAAAGAGAATTTGCCTGTGTATCCGCAAACTGTTTCAGCTCATCTCTTCTCTTCATAACATCTTCTTCCAACATCTCCACTGTCTGCTGCATATCCTCTTTAATCTTATTCAGTTCTGCTTTCTTCATCTCAGTCTGTGAACTGCACTGCTTTATTGTTTCAATATTGTTTTCTATCTTCTTCCGAAAGTCGTCCACATATTTGCTAACATGAGAACCTTCGTGTTGTTTATGGCTATCAATGAAACAGACAGCGCATTGCACTGTTTTGCACTTGGCGCAGTAAATATCCAGAACCTTTTGGTCATGATATTCGCAAACACGCTGTGCTAGCTTTGCTATTTCACAATCATTAGTTACTTGCTGCTCATTTATTGGTATCAATATATGACTCTTATTTAACTTGAATTTTCTGTGTTGTCTGCAGCATTCTTCACACAACTTCTGCTTGCAGTCAGTACAATACATATTAGCTTTAGGTATCTTCTTTCCCGCTTCCTCATTATCCTCCAGACATATGTCGCATATGTCTCTTGATGATTCGGACGGATTTGAAACATTTGCCACTTGTATGAGCTTCGCGATGAAGAAGTTATTAGGCAGTCCAGTAAACCCTTCCTGTGGGATCTTAAACCGTCGCCTGCAGATTGGGCAAGGCATCTCATCGCCTGGTCCTTTGTTTGCGGAAAGCCCAACTTGTTGGAGACATTTCATGCAAAAAGTATGAATGCAAGGTAAGGCTTTTGGATCGGTGTAGACATCGGTACAGATGCAACAACTGTGGCGATACCCGGGGGTCGGTATTCTATGGCAACCCCGGAGCAGGCTTGTGGCAAACCTCGGAGCGGTCCTCTCGAGGCTTGGTAGGGGATGGATGGAATGGATCCTTCTCTTCTTCTTCTTTTCTGGTACCACAGGATGACGAGCTGGATCTTCCCCTGTTGAATCTGTCCGCAGGATTAGGCCCTCCCAATCTGGCGAGGGACTTGGAGAGAGTGAGACCACCGATGACTGCCCGAGTGTGTAAGAAAAGACGACACCGTCACAGATTTCAATAACGTATTGTTTTCAACGACAGGAAACGTCTCTTAACTATCAGCTTCTTTCAACAGTTTCTAATTATCTCTGACTTTCCTTAACTGTATCTACGTATAACCTAGCCGACTCGACTGAACTCTCGACAACTAAACTTCAACTGATCCTTTCAACAACTGAGCTTCAACTGACTTCAACGACTGAACCGGACTGAACTGAACTGTCCTCTCTCCTTGGTGACCCTATTTATACTTTCCGGGCATGACTAGCCAGACCATCGGCAGACATGCCCGGACAGTGTCTACGAATTGAGCATGACTCGAATAATAGTCGGCAGACTTGTCCAGACAGGCTAGCCACTTAGAGCATGACTTAACAAAGAAGCATTACTTAATATATCTGAGCATTACTTAAGACATAAGCATCACTAGGAACATAGAGCATGACTTAAGATATAAGCATCACTAGGAACATAGAGCATGACTTAAGATATAAGCATCACTAGGAACATAGAGCATGACTAGAGATATAAGCATGACTTAAAACATAGAGCATTGAGCATTACTTGAAACATAGCCATACATATAGCAGAGCTTAACTTAACGGAGAAGCATCAGTTAACATATAGCCATACATATAGGGTCAACACGGTCATTGGCAAAATGACTAAGTAGCAATTTTTGCTACACAACTAACTGTGTCGTCGAGATCTTGTTTTTCAAACGCAATACGGATGAAATCTTCGGCAGCCATTTGTTGTCTGAATTCAAAGATCGATAGCTTACTTTCAGTTTCACTATCTAAAAAGCTGTCTTAATGTCGCTATAAATAGAAGCGCCTCGAACATAATATTATGGCTTATACTTTATAAGTTTTACGTGTGCCTTTAAAACAGATGTAAGCGATATACAATCCTAGAAGAAAATCAATTGACTGTGCTTAGTCCACACTACTTTAGTGAAAGATCATTTAGGCAAACATTGCCTTGAATTATCTGTATATTCAGACTGTTTCTTTGCCTTTAATGCCCTTTGATCCAAGATGTCCTCGTACATCCTGTTCAACTCGTGGCTATGTTCTGTTCATATAGCGCAAATTTAAAGTCAGTAGAACCATCTGCCGTTCTTAATCAATTGTTTCTGATTGTAATCGGTCTCTAGAAGTCATTGCTTTCTTCTGAAGTTACGTATTTGAAGGCTGTAAACTAATATCCATAGTATATCCCTGCCTATACTACTTGCTCCAGATGTCTTAATAATTATGCTGGATGCTTCTAGTATCAGTTTATGCTGCTTTATGCAACTGCTGAGTCTCCCATAATCACAAATCGGTTACCATCGTTGTCATGTGGCTAACTGGATTTACACGCGTTAACCATCTTCTGGGGCAGTTGTAAAACAGAAACTGGTTTGGACGTACTGGATCTAGGTGTAACCGTGTAATGACGTCCAAACCAGTTTCTGTTAAGCCAGCTTCCATCGAGTCCAGACTCCCAAGTTGTACTTTAGGCCTTACTTCCTTGACCGGCCACATTAGGCTTTGAAGGTTTTGAAGAAATCTTCAAAGGCAGTAGGCCTAATCTAAGTAACATAGGCCTATCACTTTCCTCTAGTTGCTTCAGTTTAATTTCTATTTGTGAATAGTGAGCCTCCTTCAGAAGCTGTGGTCGACCTATGGACTGACTCAAGTCCTTTCTGGTAGTCGTTAAGCTCTCAATTCGAAACCATGCAGTCGCTAAGCTGCCGACTGCTACCGCTTTCGATCACTTAATGCTTTGCTTGTTTTAATCGCGGTCTCCTAGGTTCAACCTTTTGAACCTGTTTTACAACTGCCCCAGAAGATGGTTAACGCGTGTAAATCCACAGTGCAACAGACTAACACTCTAACAATCCGTCTATATCGGATCACCAGGCCTCTACTTACTACCTGTCTGAGAGGTGTCTGTAACGTCGCATGAGGTCACCCAATCGTTTTCATGTATTGATATTGAGCGGAAATGTGACAACTCTTGCTCCCTATGAAGCTATTTGACTCATTCACCCATGACAATAATTATAAACTGTACTCTAATATAGTCAGCATCAAGTTATTGCAGCATGTTAAACTCTCTTGGGCCTTTGAAACTGAAACTGGTTTCATTAGTGTTTGTTTTTACGTTCATCCAGTTATTTGTAGTGAACTTGCTCAACTGGCCAACTGCTGCTGTTTGCTAGGTGGATGAATCCAGTGTTTCACAAACTGGGTTTCTCGGGAAGGTAGATCTTTGGAATGCATCAGCTTCACGTACTCACTGACTCAGCTGGCACTGACTATAGAGCGTGGGTTGACTGTTGTTTTGTGCAGGAGAAAGGTCAATGTGTGTATGGAGGATGTTGCGCCCATGCAATGTCGAGACGTCTCTGATTAGAGGTGAGGGTTGAGGGGTGCTGAATGAAAATCAGCTCAGTGCAGGCTAACAGTTGGTTTGCATTTGTGAGTTAAAGAAAAGGAGGCTGTAGCATTGGATTCATTGTTTTATTTAGTAATAACTAGAAAACTGCAAGGATGGCGTGTCGTACGACAGTTTGAGTTGCACTACACTACGTAGTATGTACGGGACAAGTCGATGGCTGGTCATCTCTTTGCTTTGCTTTCCTGCTTGTAATTTATACTGAACAAATACAAAAATTATAGTGCAATGTACACATGTACATTTGCGAAGCACACATTTTTCATCGCCAGCATCCGCAACAGTAGAACTAACATCATCATCGTCATCATTATCATCATCTTTGGCATGCCTCCTCTCGAGTGTTGATGGTCGCACAACAATGCGTCAGCTGGGCTCGTCTTCAACGCATTTGCTTAGCGTGTATTTGCTGAATGTACATTTTCTTAAAGTACGCTTATAATAGTCGAACGTACATTTCCGTCAGCTGTTGTTCCTACATCGAAGACGAGAATGCGTTCATCTTTCCACTTTCCTCGACTGAAGTAATCATATTCATTGTCGACGATGAACAGTCGTCCACTGGAATCGTCCAATTGCATCCTGACGGGACATCTCAGACCTTGGGTCCTAGACACTAACAGCCTCTTGTAATGCAAATCCTCACTCAACAATAACACTCGGTTCTTGAACGTATCAGCCAGTAACACCGTTCCTCCTCTGTCGACCACAACGTGAACTGAACCCTTAAGATTTGTGTCGCCTTCTCTGATAAACGACCGTACAGTCTGTCCATCACAGTCCACTAAGGACACTGTGTGCAAACGGTCATCGTCTTGGCTGACCACGAATTGACCATTGGTCAGTTTAACTGCATGCCATGGACTGGACCCATTCGGAGACAGAACGACTTCTCTGATCAGTTGACCCTCTGGTGAGAATTCCTTCAACATAATGTTTGTTAGTAATTGTGAGGATGATGTTCACGTCACTTGCAATTTCTTTCGGCAACTTCGATGCCAGTTCAGGTTATAGAAAATCTAAATATCAATTGCAAATTCTTTTGGTAGCTTTTTACATGTTCTCCCAATCGGATTGCTCTGAAGGATTTTAGCTTCACTTAGCAGTCAGCGAGGGCTTTCTACTCTAACGGTGGCGCTGTAGAAGTTCTATGAGTAAATCGATTAATATTTAAAAGAAATCTGGCTCATCTGACTGAAAAATATGCCGACTACTACCGTAATAACAGGACAAGCAAGTTATTCGTTCAATAAGCATTAAAATAGTGCAATCGTCAGATAAATTTGCCTTCAACACATCACAATTTTTGCATAGAGTTATAATTCCGGGCACATTTTATTCTTTTAATTTCAGAAAGAAGGAGCGCTAGCGCAGTTTTTGGAAGTTCTGAGCTTTTTTAATTTTAATCTGCTTAATCAATGTAAAGACGAAATCTACCATTTACCCACACTTAAATTGAATACATTAATTTTTATGTTTATCGTAATTACTGG
>JACEVL010002275.1:0-21095 GCA_020284085.1 Aporrectodea caliginosa
AGGGGTTTTCTACCAATCAACGATCATCAACAAAGACCGCCAAATGGCCTACGTGACTCGCATCACGAAGCCCACGCCGCCTGCATGCAGCGTTTGCAGGAAAAGGCGATCGATAACGGGCGCCACATTATTTCACCTTACCTAGATACAGCCAGAATAAATTTTTGCATGACAGACAAATGAAAAATAACTGCAACCTACTTAAAGCACCTAAATTTTAGGAGAAACCGATGGCAGTAGGCCCAAAGCCAGCGTCAAGATTTACTAAAATACGAAGGACATTTACTGAAATAAATTGAGGCAAGCAGATTAATCCTAATAAAAATTGTCTCCTAAATTACTAACTTTCGTCGTCTCATCGTCGTCTCTCATCATCATCGTCTCTCATCATCGTCATAATCTTTTCGCCCGTTTATTGATATGTAAAATTATGCAGGAAATAATTTTAATATGGCCATTATTATGAAAGGATGCAAATGTATGTATGTTGTATGTATGTATGTATGTATGTATGTATGTATGTGTGTTGTATGTATGTATGTATGTATGTATGTATTATTATTATTATTATTTATGTATTATGATGATTGTATGATATATATATAAATTTGTATATATATGTATATGCAGATGTATGCATGTATGGATGTATGTGTATAAGTATGCTACTATACATGTATAGATATGTATTATGTGTGTTTGTGCTGCATGTATGCATGTATGTATGTGAGCATGTATGTATGCACTAATATGTAAGATGTATGTATTGTATGTATGTGTGTATGCATGTGTGTAATGCATGTGCATATGTACGTGATTATGTATGTGTGAGCATTGTGTGTGTGTATGTATGTATGTGTATTGGTGTATAGCCTGTGTGTGTACATGCGTTAATATGATGCATTACATACGTTAATGTTATGATATGTGTAGCCTACTTTGTGACGTATGTATAGGTTTGCTCTTGCATTGTTCTCTGCATCAATGCATGACATAAAACGTCAATCTGACGCATCAGCATACAATTTATCATACATACATAAGCACACACACATACATACACCTACACACACAAACACACACACACGCACACACATACAATTACAAACACACCTACACACAGGCACACATACACACACACACACACACACACACACACACACACACACACGTACGCACAGTAATCTACACATACACTGTTAACAACGTAGACAGACGGATTTGTGCTCATCAGCGCAATGTTTACTCACCAATTTTACAGGGCGTTACGTTTCCCGTACATCGTACGTTACAGACGATTACACGAATACAGACGTTTACACGTAAATCTGGTCGGGATCGATCCCTAGACCGAAGAGTTCCGATTCCTCCTCCTCATACTTGCGATGAGGAATCGACGTCTTACAAGGCCAGCAGAAGCGGCCAAATTCAGCCGGTTAACCCGATCCACAATGCTTCTTCATCCGAATGATTCACCACTAGCCACTTCACTCTCTCTCTCTCTCCCTCTCTCTCTTGCTCTCTCTCTCTCTCTCTCTTCCTCTCTCTCTTCCTCTCTCTCTCTCTTCCTCGCTGTCTTCCTCACTCCCTCCGCGTCGCTGGCTGACTACCTCTCTTCCGTGCTGTCTGTCTGTCCGTCTGTCTGTCTCTGCCTCACTGTCTGCCTCATAATACGGCTTTTGTTTCGTTTTCTCCCAACCCCTCTGCTCCATCGACAAACGACTAAATCTCACCGGGTCGAGTCAGAATGTTACAAGCTTTAAAAACCGGTATTTCTGATAACATTAACACCAAAGACCTTACATATTCGATTAACACTAACGTTGACTCCAACATTGCTCATTGTGGAGTCAACGTTAGGCGCCCTTGTAACAGCATGGCTGTGTTACGGCGCCATATAAATTGTCACTGTTATTATTATCATTGCTCTACCATCTCTTGTTGTTGCTCAACCCATAAAGAATCCTCGAATTATAAACGTTAACGATTAACTGTTTCCGGAAGCCACGAAACTATGAAATGCAATCGTACCTGCACTGGATGCGATTATCCAGTTGAGCCGGGTTCGTCTGTTATCGACTGCACACTACTGGCGCCTCTGTCTGCCTATCCGTCGTCTATGTTTAGCAGCAGCAGTGGATCCCTCCCTCTGCGTCTACAGCAGACGGCCGAGGAATATATTATGTTGACAAGCATCGTCATCGTTCAATCGTTGTTCGTGGCTAAAGTGAGTGGAGCGCCTCTTGCGAGATTTTAGATCGTAGCTGGAGATATTAAGGACACCGTCCGCTAGGGGAGCCACGCGCTACTGGACCCGTATAACTGTTCTATATCCTCAAAACATGCTGATCGATAAACTTAATCTAGTTCCCAATGGCAAATATAGGCCCATGCATATACATATTATGCGTATACAAATTGTCATAAATATCGGATATTTTACATTTCCTTAAGTCTGTTGTGTGTATGTGCGTGTGAGTGTGGGTGTGTGTTTAAGTGCGTACTTGTGTGTGTGTGTGGGCGTGTGTGTATGGATGTGCGTGTGCGTGCGTGCGTGTGTATGTGCGTGTGTGTGTGGGTGTGCGTATGTGTGTGTGTGTGTGCGTGTGTGCGTGCGTGTGTGGGTGTGTGTGTGCGTGTGTGTGTGTGTGGGTGTGTGTGTGTGTGTGTGTGTGTGTGTGTGTGTGTGTGTGTGTACGTGTGTGTGTGTGTGTGTGTGTGTGTGTGTGTGTGTGTGTGTGTGTGTGTGTGTGTGTGTGTGTGTGTGTGTGTGTGTGTGTGTGTGTGTGTGTGTGTGTGTGTGTGTGTGTGTGTGTGTGTGTGTGTGTGCTTGATATGCAATCGATCGTTTTGATTGGCATGTTATTGGGTCAGACCGACTCAGACGGTGATTCAGCTTCTATCGATAAGGTAGCGACTGAAGCATGATGCTCAATAAGTCTAAAGGACAATTCCAGAAGCACATGCTTCGCCGAAAGAAGTGAACATCGTCGATGGCATCAGTCAGTTTGGAACGGATTCAGAAGTTGGTTTGTCAAGGATGCAGCGACTGCAGATAGAGCTATGACAGATTATAATCATAAACGAATGACACAGCATTCTTATCATAATGACAGCAATGTTCAAAAAGGGATGGGTTGGAACTTGGAATGGGATATGATGCGATATGATCGCCGTTGATCGGATGGGATATGATTGGATGGGAAGGAATGAGCTGGGATTGGATTGGATGCGATAGGATAGGATAGAATGGGATGTTATGGAATTGGATTTCTAACGGAGATCACACCGGACGTATGTGGTGAAGTGTGATGTTATGGAATTGGATAGGATCATGGATCTGTTGGGACCGGAAAGCACCGGAACGCACCGGAACGCACCGGAACGCACCGGAACGCACCGGAACGCACCGGAACGCACCGGAACGGCGTTCCGGTTCTTTTTTGACGACCGCAACGCCGTATCGGTTCTTTCTTTGATTAGCATGTTGCCTGAAGGCGTCATTCCGGTTCTTTTAGTCTAGGACGGGATCACTGGATAGGATGCGATAGGATAGGATGGGATTTGAGGAGAGGGGACGAGATGGGATGTGATAGGATACGATGAGATAAGATGTGCTGTAATGGTAGGGAATGAAAATGGGATTGGCATGTGATGGCATGCATGGGTAACCGGAATGGCATAAGATAGGATCGGATAAAATGAGACGAGACCGGACGAGATTAAATCAGTTCAAATCAGTTCAAGAAGGATATTTTACAGAACAGAACAGCGAATAAGATATGCGATTCATCCAGTGATTTTTGCTCGCTGATTACATCGTAAGTTAGCACGTAAATAACTTGTAGCTTTCATTCATAAACTGCTAACAAGAGCAACGTGCCTAACCTAGAACTGTTGCAACATGTGTACGGTCTAATGCTCTATTCCGTCGTATATGCTTTGCCCTGTTGTCCATCCAAACTCAGCTGATATAGTGTCATTTGGTAGGGCCAATGCGTCTGGGGACCTCTATCCAATTTGTTAGGAAAAATATGATGCCATTACTTGAGGCTGCATCGCTGGGTATATAGGCTTAAAGGCTATGCTGCCATCGATGGTGTATATTTATAGGTATGTGTGTGTGTGTGTGTGTGTGTGTGTGTGTGTGTGTGTGTGTGTGTGTGTGTGTGTGTGTGTGTGTGTGTGTGATGGTCTAGTGACTACAGTGGTTCCCAAACCGTGGGCCGCGGGCCAAAAGTGGCCCGCCAATCCTTTGAATGTGGCCCGCGACAGTCAAAAATTTTGAAAAAAATTAAATTACCTTGTTTTCTTGATTTAGGCTTCTGACAATTTTTTGTTAAAGAAATAGTGGAAAAAAGTAAAAAGTAACTATTATACATGAGTTTTGCATGGGGCGCGGGAGAGGGGGCGCAAAATGAGGCTTCTGACGAATTTGTTCACGAAAAAGACGGAAAAGCAAAAAAAAGGTCATCAGAAATTTTGGCGGAAGTCAGAAAATTAGTTACGCCACTGCAACTGAGGACGGCTCCTCAGATCTCTGTGGCCCGCCATGATATTTTAAACGTAAGACTTTGCCCTCCATCAAAAGAGCTTGGGAACCACTGGTCTAGTGGTTATAGTGCTGGATTGTTAACCGAGAGATCGGGGTTAACTTCACATCCCTGCATGAAAGTTGTGTCGAGATTTCTACTCCACACGCGGCCCCAGCCATCTTTTTACATACATATTGTATTGTATTGTATCTATCAATTTATATAGCGCCTCTCGCAGTGCACACCAATCAGAGGCGCTCCCAGTGCTAAAGACCCAGAGAAAAGAAAGAGGTATTCGGACAACGAAAAGAGGCACTTGGCCCACCAGTTTATAAACATGAACGTGTCAAAGGAGGAAGCAAGTTCCATAGTGCAGGGCCAATGAAGGCAAAGGCTCGCGTTTTAGCCATAGCAGTTCTCGCTCGCGGGACACAAGACATGTTCATATACACCCGTACATACACACACACACACACACACACACACACACACACACACACACACACACACACACACACGCACACGCACACGCACACGCACGCACACGCACACGCGCACGCACACGCACACGCGCACGCGCACGCGCACGCACGCGCACGCGCACACGCGCACGCGCACGCGCACGCGCACGCACACGCACACACACACGCACACACGCACGCACACGCACACACACACACATACACATACACACATACATAATAATATACATTGGCAGATAAACATTCACCAATTGGCGCAACTGTAACGGCGGTCTCGAATCTCTCAGTTCCACAGACAAGAACGAAACCGTTACAGTTGCGCCACCTGGTGAATGTTTTTCTGTCAATATGTATCAATTGTATTGTGTGATGTGTGTGTGTGTGTGTGTGTGTGTGTGTGTGTGTGTGTGTGTGTGTGTGTGTGTGTGTGTGATTTTGTGTATATTTGCTGATACTGGTGTATAATTATGTAAGTAAAATTAGCAATACACATCATTTTAAGTCCAACTAAATCCTGGTAAGTTTGAAACATCGTACCAGTTGATGTGAAGGAGAGTGAATCTGTAGTTGTAGCATAGGTGATGGATCAGGAGGGGGATAGTATAATAGTATAAAGGATAACACTCTTGCCTGAAGTTTTCACGAACCCGGTTCGATTCCCGTAAGGCGCCTGGGTTTAGCTCATGCCTTCATTCCCTAGGTGGTAGCAAAAGTACAATGAGCTATTGAGCTTGCGCCTTGCATGGCTGCAGCTTTGTTGATTTATGTCTTCTGAGATTTGTGTTCTTGTGAATTGTTTAATTGTCATAACATGTACATGTACAGCGCAGTGCGTGTGTCAGCCGCTTCATTAAAGAAGCGCTTCTTTAATAATAATTATTATTATAATTATGGACAAAGACTGGTATGAAAAGCGATGTCGAATTTCGGTTGACGACATGACATAGGGCATAGCAACCGAGGGAACAAACACATCGAGGCGCGCCATCGAAATCAACAAAAATTCTGTCCATAGACTTGAAGAACAATGTGAAGAAGACAAATGCGAATAATTTATAATAATAATAATAATAATAATAATAATAATAATAATAATAATAATAATAATAATAATAATAATAATAATAATAATAATAATAATAATTATGATAATGATAATGATAATAATGATAAATGATAATATTTGTGGTAGTGGTAGTGGTAGTGGCAGTGGCAGTGGTAGTGGTCGTGGTAGTGGTAGTGGTAGTGTTATGGTAGTGAGAGTGGTAGTGGTTGTGGTGGTAGTAGTAGTGGTCGTGGTAGTGGCAGTGGTAGTTGTAGCAGACTAGCAGCAGCAGTAACAGCAGTAGGAGGTGGAGGTGGAGGACGAGGAGAAAGAGGAGGAGGGAGGGAGGAGGAGGAGGAGGAGCAGGAGCAGGAGCAGGAGGAGGAGGAAGAGGAGGAGGAGGAGGAGGAGAGGATTCCGTCTTACCTAGCGTCCTCATTGGTCTTGCGTGGATTGGCCTCCGTCTGAGACAAGCGACTCATTCCTTTCAATTAAGAGCAAACATGTAGACCATGACACCACAATTACGTGCGCCATGGCACGACCTGGATGGCAGACATGGGATGCTATAAAAGATGCACCCCAACCTCTGCAGCCATCGCTGAGCCCAGCGCAGAGCTAAAAGTGCGTAACCTTGAGGTGAATGTTGCTCTATTGTACATAATATTGAATTGTCGTCAACGGCCTTTGATGTCATATGACGACGTTAAACTTTGGAAAAAAGGGCTGATCACCGCCCTCATATACCGAGGCTAAGAAAATGAAGACGCTAATACTTCATGCCATGGCTAGCTTAAGGGCAGGGATAGCTTAAGGGCATTGTTTCCGTTGAAGTCCAAAAAGAGGACGTACTTTTTAAAATTTTGGACGTAGCTCATTTCTAACGGAGATCGCACCGGATGTAGGCCTATATGACATAACAGAATACACAATAACAAACTGTATTACCAGTATTTAAGACAGCATTTTCAAGTTCCGACGAAAGTTTGCATACGACAAGAAACAATAGTAGGCCTACTAATGCATAAACAAACAAAAAAATTTAATAAAGAGATTAAAGTCAGTCATTAAATCGGCAGACCAGTCCACAAAACGATGAAATAATATCTCACTGGCCTTAGTGCTTGGCGGGTATACGTCCGACGATACACATTATGTTAATGGAGGTATGCAACTAGATCTCCTTTGGAATTTTACTTATGCCTAGCCCGAAAAATATGGACGTTTTGGACATTTTTTCGGACGTAAAAACGGTCATTTGGGCGTTAACGGAAACACTGCTTAAGGGACTTCTCTGCTGCTTCTTCTTCTTCTATTAAGCATTCAAGGTCGGCAGAGCTGAATCCGACGCGTGAGACTGTTATAGATGCAAGCGATTTGTCCACAATCGATACACGGATTCTGTTCAGCAGGCTCAGAGTAAAAATCTTTGGATTACATACCCAACGCATGTAATAATGATTTTGCCCTGTGTTCTTGCTGTCGGGGTTGGGGCTGGTGGTTCAGTCCCCTAGCTCTTCTTCTAAGTTCTAACCCTTTCGGCTAAGTATACCTGAAAAGATTTTGGGGATCAGGAAAGTAAAATATCTCCGAGTCATCAGCTCTTGCGTGCAGTGTTTCTGTTAACTATAGAGCTGTACCGAATATGACAGTGTTAACGCCCAAATGGCCGTTTTTACGTCCGTAAAAACCTCCAAAATGTCCAAATTTTTCGGTATGATAGCCGAAAGAAATGACCTACGCCCACAAAATTCTAGGTCAGGGCGTAAATACGTCCTCTTGTTGGACTCTAACGGAAACACTGCTTGCGTGTGCAAAATATTAAACATTATAGATTTTGAGCTGCATACGTGTTTACTGTCGTAATCTGTAAAATTTTCAACCTTCCCCAGCTGCTTGTTGACAACTATATAACACTGACCGTAACTTACGTTCGTAGACATGACCCATGGGTTTAAGTGAACGCACGTGGACACCGGTCACTCATAGATCTATCTGGCCATCACGGTTCAGTGCCAACTCCGAAAGCAAACACTGTTCGTTTTCTCGGAACCCGACTTGATCGAAAACACGCTAGAGTAGCCTACCAGAGGTTCTTAACCTTTTTTCGCACACGACACACCTAAACTTGCAAATAAATTTGGCGACACACCATGCAATAATAATTATGTGAATAGGCCTATCGTTAAAATAATTTTTTTAAAGTTAAACCAATTTATTGAAAATTTTAAATTGTTAACATTTCTAATGAATGAAAATGTTGACATTGAATACTTTATAATTTCTAATTATTCTAAAATTCTAATTTATTCTGATCTAGGCTAATTCTACGATTTTACGTCATTTCTACGACTCTACGTTAACTTAAGTCTTAGTAGGCCTAACAGTTAATGGGATTTTTGCTCCTGGATATTTCTTTGGATCATATTAAAACGAGGATCCACAGTTTTTATAAGTGCAATAATTAGGGCCTATGTGAGCAGGCTGAGGAGGCACCTCCGACCAGTTTGTTCCATTTCATTGCTACCAAAATCTAATTCTGCGTTATCAGTTTTAGATTCGCTAAATTTTCCTTTTCTTATGATAAATTTGTCCATTTCGAATATTATGCTAATTGAATGTAATGGTAGGCCTAATTGGTAAAAGTTTTAATCGGCGCTGTCGGAAAAGTGTATACTGCAGACTGCAGTGGGTTTGTGTAACAGTATTATACTATATAGCCTATATAAGATAAACACATCATGGCCGCTACAGATTTCGATCAAATAAAATATATAAAGAGAGTGCTACGAATTCTCACGGCCTACATCCGCTAAACTGCTAAAGTAGAACCACTGACGCATGCTGTAAGAATTAGAGACACACCAATTCTTCGCGACACACCAACGACACACCATGTTTACGCGACACACTGTCGGTCGATTCGCGACACACTAGTGTGTCGCGACACACCTGTTAAGAACCTCTAGCGGATCCTGCTCTCGTCGGTTTATCTATGACAACATCTGGCTACATCTGCCAAACACAGATGAAGCCTTGCATTTCTTTGGCCAGTATAAAGTCACTATAGGCCATGCCATCTTCAGCTTTTCAGGGAAATCAGTTGGTTGGTTCCACGTGTGTGCGTGCACTTGGCCCGCCACTGCATGGTGACCGTTTCAGCTTACTGTATATTGTTTTGCTAAGTGATGTAATATATTCGTTCGTAATAACATTTGACATCATATAGACTCGCGCAGAGAGCGCCTCTGGGTTGATATCTTGATGGGGCGCTATATAAATGTTCGGTTTACGTTGAATTGAGCGCGCACATTTCGCCGACCTTCATCTCAGCGACCTCAATTCGCCGCCGTCATTTAAGCGACTCTTATGATAACAATGTCAAAGTTTATTTTTGTAACTTGCGCTTTAGGGGTCCCGATTTTGAAGATTTTCTAATGACAACACAAACCCTAACCCTGACCCTAACCGACCCTCACGACGCTTAACCTGACCCTAAACGACCCTCACGACGCCATTAGTGCTAAACTTCTTCATTGAACTAGGCTGATTATAATACATACTCCCCTCGAATATGGGTGTCATTATTCGGGAGTCTCGGCCCTAAAGCGCAAGTTTACCCGCCAAACCCCGCCTTATTAAGAACAATTTTGCTTTGATTTTGCTTTGAAGTTCTAGTCAAGAACACGTGTTGTTTACGCCCGGTATTTATTGTATTGTATTGTATTGTATTTGAACACTTGTTATAGCGCTACCAGATTTCCCATTCAGAGGCGCTCCTGACTACTGCGCGAACGCTGAATCGGAGTTTCACGCCGAAGCGCATGAGCAATTGCGAGTGAAGGACTTGCCCAGGGTCCCTACGCGGCGACTTTGAGGTGGATTCGAACCCGCAACCCTCCGGCTGCAAGGCACCGAACATACCCCTACACCACCGCGCCCCAGTTGTATTGTGATGTGTTGTATTGTGTGTTGTATTGTACTCCACGTTTATAATGCGACCGAGCCACCCGCAGTAAAGATCCGAGAAATTAATCTCTGATAAACCGACCCGACCGGGAAGCGAACCCCGGGGCGCCGGCGCGGCGAGCGGGCGCCAACCCACTCGGCCACTCAGGATCCTTAAATTTAGTATTAAAGCAGCGCTGAAATGAATGGCGGCGAATTGTGTAGTCGCTGTGTTTGATGGCGCCGAATTGTGTCGGCGCTCAGTTTCGCGGCGGCGAATTGAGGTCGCTGAGATGAAGGTCGGCGAAATGTGCGCGCTCAATTCAACGGATACCTAAATGTTCAATTCAATTCAATTTATTTTTTCCTGTAACCGACAACATATTTACAATTATGGCAGTTATCATTCAACAACGTTCCGGTTACCAAGTGGAGGACCCTGAAGGGATGGATTATCCCGCTAAATAGGGCCACCCAGGTAATGAAATAAAAAGTCTCGATAACACATGACAGCAAGCTTGCTTTCGGAGACAGGAATTAGACAAAAATTAGAATGACTTAACTAATAGAACTTAACTAAACACCCATAACAGTAAATAGCATTCATTCAAATGTCTAGATGAATCAGATAGTGGCGTAATTTATTCTTAAATATTTGTAAAGCAGTCAATTGGCGGATCCATAGGGGGATATTGTTCCATACCTTAGCCCCAGCGAATCTAATGGAAAACAGTCGAGTATTTGTGTGGGCAAAGGGCTGTCGATACAACTTGGTGCTTCTAGTGGGATAGGAATGTATTTCAGAGGTAAGTTGAAAAAGTTTGTGGTATACAGCTGGTAATAGATTGTGCTCATACCGATACATGAATCGCTATCCTAATCTGTTCAACAGTTAGGATTTTAAACTCAAGAAACGACTTGCTGGTGTGAGATCCGTAGGGAGTGCCAGCAATGAATCGGACAGCTCGCTTTTGGAGGATGGTCAGCCTTTGCAGGTTTGACTTGTACGTAGAGGCCCAGATTAAGTTAAAATAACCAAGATAGGGATATATCAGCGAGTAATAAAGCGTTAATTGAACTTTGGGTGGCAGAAGATAAGAGGCACGATTTAGGATCCCCATGTTCTTTGCTATTTTGGAGGAGATTGTCTTAATATGGTCTTTCCACGACAGATGCTGGTCCAGTATTACTCCTAGAAACTTGGATGACGTCACCTGAGTAATTGGGTTACCATCGATACATAGTGTTTTTGAGTCAGAGGGACAATTAATGTAATTACATTACATTACACTAGGTGTCAATTATTAGTGGACATTTTTTGGATAATCTTTCAGCAACAATCCTCTTGCCGGATTTATTTAACCTACTGATGTCAAACTATATAAAGTAGAAACATCTTATTCTGGGTGCTTTGGTGGTAGATTGCTCATCCATTTGCCTACACTACGGTGCACAACCGTCGGTGAATCAGTTCTTGTGTGTAGTAGTAATAGCAGGTGATATGGTGGTGGTAGTGGTGGTAGGAGCAGTAGGCCTACCAGTACCAGTAGTAGTGAGCTTTTAGTGGTTATCACGGGGACCGATAGGTAAATGGTAACATTTAACATAAAGGGGGTCAGCGGGAATCGATCCAGATCAGAGGTGCAAAAAACCAAACTTTTTTCAAAATGAAAAGTTGCTTTTTTTGGTTTTTTGGTTTTATTTATTTTTTTTAGATTTGTCTATTTCGGATCATAAACTCATAAAAATGGCATAATACCGTTCAAATTAATCAGATGCATATAAATGAAATTAACTAGAACAGTAGAACCATAGAATGTCATAAAACGAAGTTAACAAAGACCAAACAACAATTGCCAAGAGAGTTGAAGAGAGAACATTTTTGGCATTTATAATTTTGAAAATTGTAAAAAAAAAAAAACCAAAATTTGAGTTTTTTGTTTTTGTTTTTTTTAAGCCAAAAAAACCAAAAAAACAAGCATTTAACAGCCCTGATCCAGATACCTCTAAAGGTTGGCTCAGCCTTCCATTCGAAAGATGGCGTTGGTTAAATGAGTAGTATGACGAATATGAAACTCGTCAAAATGATCAACAACTGCTTACACACCTCTAAATCGTAGTTGGCTGGTGCTATATGAAGGCAAATTTCGTTCATTCACTGTATCCTCCTGCAGGCTGCAGCTGTACATGTTATAGAAAGGACACTTATTGTAGTGTGTTATTAATAGCAACAGAAAATAGAAAACGCTAAGCAAATACGGTAACACAAAACACCCTAAATCAAGGCGAATATTTTGATCTGTTCAGATCGATTTTGTTTCTGACGCCATTGATTATCGTAATGTTCGTGCAATTGCTTCCAGTTCAAGTTTTCTATTGAACCATTGAATTTAATCATACAATTTCTATCGCGTAGTACTTACCACTCAAAGCTAATTTTGTGCCCCTTTAAGTTGCGCCCGGAGGCGATTGCACCCATGGGCGTAGCCAGAAAAAATTTCGGAGGGGTTTTAAGATTTCGGGGAGGGGGGTTTCCATTGAAAATCGTCGCAAAAGTCCAGGTTTTTTTGTATTTTGCATGTAAAAGCATATACAAAAATTCGGAAACTTAATTTGGGGGGGGTTTGAACCCGTAAAACCACCCCTTAAATACGCCCATGATTGCACTCTGGCCCTTCGTTACGCCACTGGTGTCTTTCTCTGTCTCTATACCTGCTTCTTAGTCTATTTCTGCCTGTCTGTTTGTCTGTCTGTCTGTCTGTTTGTCTGTCTGTCTCTGTCTCTCTCATCGTCTCTGTCGCACTGCACTGTCTGTCTATCTGTGTTTCGTATCTGTCTGTGTTTCTGTCTGCCTGTCTCTTTCTATGTCGTATTCCTCTAGCAAAGGTTATAGTTCTCCTTCACGAGCTGTAACACAGTTTGCAACTGAAACAGGCAACCAGAGTGACATTTCAAGATTTTCTTTAGTCCATGGGTGCCCCTAATAGCGAACGCGTCCATAAAATGGATAAGTCATCTGTCCACTGTCGGTGGGGAGATTCGACTGTGAGGGAGAGGACCGGCCGTCTGCCCTCATTTGCCGAAGCTAAGAAATGAAGTAACTGACACCATTGGCGTAAATCATGGGGGAAACAGAGGGGGACTGTCCCCCCTAAAGTTTTGACTAAGGCCTATCTGTCCGCCCCAAAACATGCAAATATCTGGCACCCGTAAAAGTCTGTCCTCCCCAAAGTTATGTACAGATTTTCGCGTCTGACTGACACCAAGGCTGCCTAAGTCAATGCACTTCCTCTCTTCTTACACAATGTGATAATTATCTGATGGTAGGAAATACCAATGTCCACTATAATAATGTCTCTCTCTCTCTAGCATTAGGGCAAGCCATTTTCGGCTGACAGCTCTTTGACAGTACTTTGCCGTTGAGAGCAGCAACAGTGAACATAATTATGCCAAAGCTGGTCTGGTAAACTGACAGACAGGCTATTATTCCATAAAAAAGATTAAAAAGAGTTCGCCATTACAAGATAATGAGAATATCTCACAGCCAACTCTGGATGAGAATCCATTGGTTGCGCTGTGTTTGAGCGCCGGAGTCACGAAATAGAGTATCCTCCATAGGCCTACATGAGTATCCCCCTTAGCGAAATGGAGTATTCGGTTTGATTTGCATTTTTTGCGGTTTCTAAGTGTATTCAGTCGTACTGTTTAGATTTATTGTACACATAAAAATGTTTAAGTTGCGTATCTTTAGTTTGTACGTCGACCTGAAATCAATTTACTTCGTTTTCGGTGATTTTGACTGGATTTTCGTCTTGGTTATCGTGAAGCGTATAGCGATGGGGGGAATAGAATGGTTTATCCCCGGATATTCTAAACCGGTTTATTCCATCCGGGGGATAAATTCATACATCCCGGATGCATATTACGAAAGTACACACGGAAATTGATCCAAGGGATTCTCGCGACCAATCAGAAGCCGCCATGTCAGTAATAACATTTACTGCGTCGTGAATACTCATTAGCTACGCGTCTTGATTAAATCAGTAAACAGTGAACTCCAGTTTGTAAAAACAGTTCGAATTTAAATTGATAAATTGCGAAATGGCCGATTATATGAAAACTTTGCTGCCGATTATCAATATAGGCTACATGTACATGTATACATGTATACATCGGAGTTCACTGGCGACTACTATGACGTGGAAAGTCATTATAAAGCTCTGAGAAGCCGCTATAGTGTCCACCGAGACAGCACTACCATACAAACCACGACATTGGCTTTATCACATAAATGTTTAATTGTGCCACTTATCGATTTGACGGTATTATTCTAATATTAAATTTCACTCTACACGTGAATACAAAGTTTACGACTATCGTTGGAGGGTGACTACCGTGTGCCAAGTTACGCTTCGCACTTTCTGTCTAGCCAGAGACAGAGGCAGCCGGTAGAGGCAGATGAATATTCATGATTATTCATTAGGCAAATTCACACTCATCCTCTGATTGGTCGCGAGAATCCCATGGATCAATTTCCGTGTGTACTTTCGTAATATCCCCCCCGGATAGTCCTAGGACGGATACTCTATTTCGTGATACCGGAACTCTCCTCCAGTGGCGTAACGAAGGGTTTCAGCGCCCAGGGGCAAGATTTGATGACTGCGCCCCTTTTTAATCTTCTAGTTGACTTTTAATCGTTCTTGACATAGAACTGTGTACCACTGAAAGCTAATTTTGCGGCCCTTTTGTGCTGCGCCCGGGGGTGGTTTCCCCTCTGTTACCCCTTTCGTTACGTCACTGCTCTCCTCTGTTGCTTTCTTACAGCTATCTGAGCATATATATATATATATATATATAGAGAGAGAGAGAGAGAGAGAGAGAGAGAGAGAGAGAGAGAGAGAGAGAGAGAGAGAGAGAGAGAGAGAGAGAGAGAGAGAGAGAGAGAGAGAGAGAGAGAGAGAGAGAGAGAGAGAGAGAGAGAGAGAGAGAGGACGCCATTGTAATTATTTAACAGTCACAAAGGGAAACGGTGCGAGATTTGTTACCCCACACTTTCTACACCACAGTTAAGCCCCTGTCCATTCGTGTTAGACTCATGGCGGTAATTTGTTCGCAGTGTCACGTTTCAACAGTGAAGAAGACCAGAAGGTTCGGAAGATAAAGAGCCAGGCTGAAACGATCCTATTACGTCACTAAAGACGTCATTAAGCAGGGATATTGCTGTGTAACCCTCTTGTATAAATGTAGAGTCTTTGCTGCTGCCAGCTACGTTTTATGTTCTGTAATAGACTTATTATTGCCCGTTGGACGTAACGGATCCGGCTATTTTCGCATTTGCTGAATTAATTGAACGAATTTTCTTTCGTATCTCAAAGGAGATATTCACTTTCAACAAAATGAGACAGAATAATTGTGTAGCTGGGTGGAAAAAGGCACTAAGTGCCATTAGTTCGTTCTTTCGTTCACCATTACAGAAGTGTAGCACAATCATCG
Organism: Aporrectodea caliginosa; assembly: GCA_020284085.1. Lineage (NCBI taxonomy): Eukaryota > Metazoa > Annelida > Clitellata > Crassiclitellata > Lumbricidae > Aporrectodea > Aporrectodea caliginosa. The sequence continues at coordinate 15,504 of JACEVL010002275.1, forward strand.
TTCTATCGAATAACGCTCAAACCGAACTTAAAGTAACGGATCCTGGCCATACCGTATGTGTTGCCGTGAAGGTCCTGAAAATTACATAGCTAATTTCTCAAGTATGGCGGCTTGGTTGAATCGGCAAGATTATCAGATTCCGGAGAAGAGACTGAAATCTAATATGAAACCGAGACGGATGATTGTGAAACTACGGACGCAAAGAAAACTCGTGCTGGGGAACTTGGACGCATTCGGACAAGTCACCCGGAGCTGTGGAAGGACAATTTACGCAAACGACGTAGAGCGAAGGTAGACACAAGACTATCTGTACCATGTGAAATAGCAGAGGTTGATCTGTAAAGATGGAAAATCTTATGAGCTAAGCTGACCTGCTGAACTTTCAGTTCCATATAAACCCCTGCTTAACCCTAGCATAAGCCCTATCTATGAACCAACTATTCTTAACATTTAACAGATATTTGTGAAATATTTCTTATGCTCATTGTTACGTTGTAGGTTTGTTCCATATAAACCTCTGCTTAACCCTAGCACAAGCCCTATCTATGAACCAACTATTCTTAACATTTAACAGATATTTGTGAAATATTTCTTATGCTCATTGTAACGTTGTAGTTTTGTTCCATATAAACCTCTGCTTAACCCTAGCACAAGCCCTATCTATGAACCAACTATTCTTAACATTTAACAGATATTTGTGAAATATTTCTTATGCTCATTGTAACGTTGTAATTTTGTTCCATATAAACCCCTGCTTAACCCTAGCACAAGCCCTATCTATGAACCAACTATTCTTAACATTTAACAGATAATGTGGGATATTTCTTATGCTCATTGTAACGTTGTAGTTTTGTGTTATGGTTTTGATTATCAGGGCCTGGCATATCGCACTCGATCACAGGAGCTCGTTCCGGCACAAACGTTCATACCAGTCGAGAACTGCTGCAAAAGACAGTGCTTTCAAAAGAAATGGAGAAGTTAAAGATTTTGAAGCAGTATTGAAGCCGCATTTCAAGAGCACATGCAATCTTGAAATTTCGAAAGCTGCTATTTTGATTTATAACACAGATGGCTCTATTGTTGTGCACAAAAATTACGGTATGGTTAATGGGAAATCATTTCATCTAATGCGGAAAAAAAATCTTAGTCAAGATTTGTTTGAAAACATGCCGTGTGAGGTCATGAAGGGAGTATCGGATTTAAAGAAAAAAGATGTTTTATCGTTACTGCCGTATGTGAAATCTCACAATCGATCTTTCTACACTGATTTCTTGAATAAGATTGAAACTACTTCTAGTACATTACTTTCGGACGACTCTGATGAATCTCATTTGGATTACTAGGTAGAGAATGATGACATTGATATTGATATCATTACGTAAGAATAACATGACTCTGTTATGTTTATTTCTAACATGATGGCATTTTGCAATATTAACAGTACATTGTCTTTTGATATGTTATACTGACTCTGTAATGTTTCTTTGTTACATGATAACTTTATGCAATATTTGCAGTAAGTTGTATTGTTATAATGATGTACAAAGAATAATGTTGTGACAGTAACAACTGACTTCTGTTGATTGTTATGTTTAACACTAATACTTTGCGTGGTTTTGCATGAAATGGAAGTTCAATGGCTTCTATGCATTCTTTTAGCTCACTCCGTGGTATATCTGCGAAAAAAATTTTTGTCAACTTTCAAAGCGAGTTTCTGAGAAATCACTTTTTTGCACTTAGTGCCTTTTTCCACCCACCTACACAATTAGTTTCAGACTTGGCGAAAACAACTTGGAGGAAAACAAAAATTGCTCCTCGGGCGACAGAAGTCGGCCTAAAAACAGGAAATTTTACAGTAGGCATGAATTACTGCACGCAATAATGCAGATTCTGAAGAGTTTATGCACAGTCCACACTTCACAGCTGTAGATAATGGAGCGCAAGTTACAAGGAATCCTGGATTAAGAGCGAACTATAATAGGCCTAATTATGTTCAAGTAAATATTAGGCCTACTTTACCCTTGTTTATCGCGAGCTATTATCAGCTATATAATATTATATGGCACGCTCATACCTATATATAGATATGTATGTTCTTGTGATTTTTGACTGTGGTTTCTCTTCAACCAGCAATGGAATGATTGTGGAGTGGCGAATATATATGAAAAGGCGCTATATGTTACTATTAGATTAGGTATTTCCATTCATTTAAGAGATTTATATAGCGCCCCTTCAAGAATATATACTCAGGAACACTTCCGACCCCACCCCGTCTAAAGAGAACGGGCTTGAGGTTAGAGTAAAACGTGACCGCATGGGCTCTGGACACTAGGCTTGGTGCCACAGATAGGCACATATGTGTAGGCCATATATGTATGTGTGCATGCAAGCATGCATGCATGTGTGCATGCATGTATGTATGTATTTAGGTATTGATAAAGCCGTAGAACACATTGTTGGATAGAAGCTAATGACCATCACAGGTACACAAAAAAATAACATAATATAACAAGGGTTTTAAGTGGTTCAGAAGACTTTTAGTCTGTATTAGAACCACTGCAGATTATGAGATTAACCTGTAACTCTTAATATACCATTCTCCCTAGCTTCCTCTCAAGGCCGTATTTAGGGGGGTGTTTTGGGTGTTTAAACACCCCCGAAATTAAATAATGTATAATATAAATATTGCATTTACTAACATATAGGCCTACGGTGTAAGAACTAAGAGCACTCATGTGAACTTAGATGATGCAGCTCTACAGTGCTTTGAGAGCTCACAACGCTCCTCCAAAACCCTTATAGACGGTTGACTTGGTTGCTTGTCAGCTTGTTCAAGAACAAGTAAACACCCCCGAAACAAAATCCTGGCTACGGCCTTGCTTCCTCTTAAATGCAGTGACAGCGTCCATTGAGACAGTACTATCATCCAAGCCATTCCAGGAGTCTGTAACTCTTGCAGTGAAGAATTTCTGCCCTAATGTTCCGTATACTTGATTTCTAAACTCTTGCATATTGCGCACATCAACTGTTACAGTTCAGCTATAGCTCATACTGAGGCAAAATGGCACAAAGTGAGAGGAGTATACAAAGAGGTAGAGATAGAATATTTAAGACCATTGTGGTGTTGAGATGGAGAACTACACGGTGGTTCAATAAAAAGTAAGCCAAACGCTTGGTCGTTCCCATTTGGTCTTCATTGATCCTGGAGTAAAATTAACGGAGCCTATTATCTCGACGTTCTGCTGTCACAACCTCTTCTATCTGTTATCAGAAATCTAGCCCCAGAAGGCTGTATTGTTTTTCAACAGGACAGTGCCCCAGCCCAAAGAGCCAGGGAAACCATCGAAATGCTAAAAAGAGAGACACCAGACTTCATTTCTCCAACATAATGGCCTCTGAACAGTTCAGGTCTAAATCCTGTTGACTATAAAGTGTGGAGCGTTATGCAAGAGCGAGTCTACCAGACAGCAATCCATGATGTAAACGATCTGAAGCAACGCATGTTGGAAGTGTGGGATGGTCTGGATCAGAGGATAATCGACGATGCTGTTGCCCAATGGCGCCAGTGCCTCCAGGCTTGCGTGCAAGCAGAAGGAGGACATTTTGAACATCTTCTTTAATTTAATAATCAACCCATACTACTGAGAGTTTCTTCACAAAAATATTAAATACTATTTTCATGTTAGAAGTACTTATATGAAATACAAAGTTTGGCTTACTTTTCATTGAACCACCGTGTATTTAGACTTCTTTCGTAGCTGTTGAGCATCCGTCGTACACGTAAAGAGACCGCATATTTATGAAGATTGGCCATCCAGTTGAGTTGAACAAAGGATTCAGAGCCATTGACGGTATCACCAGAAGTAGGTTATTGTCACAGAAGGCATATACTTTCCCTCCAGGTCTCGACTGCATGCCCAATGCAGCTGTTGACTCGCGAAAATGAGACACGAAGAAAATAAAAATAAAAAGCAGGTGACCCAGCCGACGAATTGCGTGACTGAACACTAAAAGACGGATGTCATAGACCTGCATCTCTTCCTCGGCTTGACCTCCCAGGATTCTGACCTGGCATCGCAACGGACAAAGCAGCCTTGCTACCGTGCACTTTATTGACATAGCGCCAGTAGATAAGCTGGTTTCCCTGACGCGGTTTTTGTGGGGCGTTGAGAAATTTCGAAGATTTACATTTACATTTGTATTTCCAAGTTGTATATAGGCTGTTAAACTGAAGGTATAACACTGAGGTCCAAACAGATCTTAAACGTAAGAACTAGAAGAACACCGTTTTGAATAAAATCAAGAATAAATTCTGCTTGACTTGTGTTAAACTCTGGCAAATTCAATCTGTCATACATATACGGCTGCAATTACCAGGCAATTGACTGACACCTATACATGTAAGCCACATTCTAGCCACGTTAACATGTGTGTTTTAGCAGACACGCTATTTGCTATTTTTCTGAAAGTGTTGTCGAGCATTGGGACATTGAAAATTGCAGAGGCAAATGAACTCATTAAATTGCAAGAAAGGGAGATTCTCGAGGCAATAGACTTCTTGGCAGGCTGTAAAAGTAGCGAATGGATCCATTGAAATTGTCACGAGCGGTATATAGACATACATCCCCTCAGGTCTTCGTGACGATTGCAGCCGACACAAACACACACGAACACACGGACGAACACCCAACCGATGATTGTACAATAAAACGGAAGAAAACAGACCTGCATCTCTTCCATAAAAAAACAGGCGCGTGTAGTCAGTGGCGTATTTAGAAACCTGTAAGTATACATTATGTGCGTGCATGCACTATGCATTCTATACAGGCCCTAACAGCAGTGTGATTCTCCTTACAGATTTTATTTTAGTTATAGTTACAGTTATAGTTAATGATTTTTATTTTAGTTATAGTTATAGTTATAGTTAGTATTATTTTTTAGTTATAGTTATAGTTATAGTTAATGGATTTTTATTTTAGTTAATTTTAGTTACTACTAATTTACAATAATAATGGCTATAAGCAAAATTGTGCGTATTAACACGTTGTTTCACAATTTGCTCAGAGCTTTGAAAGCCTTTGAAGCTTGGGTGCATTCAGCTTCACGAATACACGAGTTTCCGAAGTAACTGACAAATTGCATGATAAAAATATAACATATTTCGTTCTCATTTATGTCGAATCGTCCGTATTGCACTTCCTATTTTTATTTTTTGTATTAACGAAAATAGAGATGAATTTTCGTTACTGTTATTTTCGTTATAGTTATAGTTAATGATATTTTTAGTTATAGTTATAGTTATCGTTAACGAAATCATTTTATTTTCGTTAACGAACATTTACGTTATCGTTATCGTTAACGAGAATCACACTGCCTAACAGCCTATCTGTATGTAATTGTAATTGTAACTGCTTAGTTATATAGCTCCTCTTCACGAACACTTAAAGGAGATTCTCGAGGCAATAGATTCCTTTGCAGGCTGTAAAAATAGCGAACGGATCCATTGAAATTGTCACGAACGGTATAGACATACATCCCCTCAGGTCTTTGTAAAAAGAACCAGACAGGTCCCGCGGCAGAAGTGTATGTTGA
>JACEVL010002276.1:0-19110 GCA_020284085.1 Aporrectodea caliginosa
AAAGTTTTTCCCACTCATAATTCATTGTCTAATCAAAAAGATGGCCCACGTTCTACTTACCGATTATAAAATTATAAGATTTAGGCAACCTTAAGTTGTAGTGAAACACCGCTTCTGCTAGTGCTTTGTAAGGCCTCTTCAGTTATCTTGAATTACCTTGAATGTTGCCGACTGTGTTCTTCATCTGCAGAAACTCGTCGACATTCGATCTAGTGAAGATGACGTTAAGAGTTTTGAACTGAGTCTTCATTCTACATTTGTGTGATTTCCTTAATTCGTCGCGTTGAGTCTGTATGTCCCTCGACAAATGGCACACATCGCTTGACGATCGTTGTTCTACTACATGCAGACAGTACATCTGGAAACTCTCTATGGATGCCAGATGATTGTCAAAAGAGTTGAATTTCGCGTCAATTTCTTTCAACTTTATTTGCAGCATCGATTCCAATTTTCTAACCAAGATATCAGCATGTCGATCGATCACTTTTTTTAATTCATCTCTTGCGTTTGTAAGTAAAACGTGTGCTATTCCTACTGCATCTAGAAGCTCTACCTTTTGTTTCTCCAATGTCTGCTTCTTTGCGGCTGCATTGGAACTGTACACTGACAACGTTTTAACGTCTTCGTTGATCTGGTTTCTAATTTCATCTGCTTGTGTTTTTACGGTTGGGACAATCTGGCTGTCGTTTCCCGCTGTCACCTGTGCAAATTCCATCAGCTGACGAATGAAGAAATTCTTTGGCAGCTTTGCGAAACCTTCCTCCGTTATGTCTACATCTTCCCGGCAGAGAGGACACGGCATTTTGTCACCCGGGTGCCTGTCGGATTTCTCTGCCGTTTTGGCGGTTTTGCTCAGACATCGCATGCAGAATGTGTGCAAGCATGACAAGGTCCTGGGATCTTCATATATATCATAACAGATGCAACAAGTGATGGCTTCCTTTAGTTTCTTCTGAATGTCTACCATGCAGCCGCTATCGCTTGTCGCCATTTTCTGAGGTTTGACGTTTCATAGATGCATCTCTGGCAGACATTAGGCCTATATGAACAGCTGATGCTGATTATTGATCGTAAAAAATAAACTGTTAGGCCCTACTGCACATGGGAGGATGTGCCTAGCCACTGTTTAGGCCTCCGGTGTAGGCCTAGTCATCAGTTAATCTATAAATTTCAACTAGAACGCAGCTTTGACCCACGCTATAAGCACCGTATTTAGATCAAGTATAGATTTTTAAGATGTGGCAGGAGCTAAGTGATGCTAAAGGCGACCGTGTCAAGTATCACGCTTGCACGACAACGAGTGTTCTTTTGCTTGAATAACTTTGCAGATAATGAACGAATTATTACAATTTCACACTTTTTGCTAGATTTTAGCCAGCAACTGTACGTAGGCCTAATTTGAACTGGAAATGACTCTGCAGAAACTTTTTAGCGTGGGCCATGAGCGAAACGTCTGGATCTTTCCATGGGATTGTCTAGAGTTTTTTGCTCTGGTCCCGGTGTCCTGACTACTTTTGATGACGTTTAAATAGCCTATAATTATGTGTTCTACTAGATGCGATAGCCTTATAGCGAATCTAACATGGTTTAGTAGCCTATAATTATTCCCTCTCAGTGACGTAATTAGAACGGTCACTTGCATTTGGAAATGTGACAGAAATATAATTAAACATCTTTGCCATGCATTATAAATGTACATTAATATTATTGTTCTCTTGATAATAATGGTTAAGCCTTAATGTTTAACCAGGCAAGGTTTTTTGGTTTAGGCCCTACTTCTAAAATTAAAAAAATTAAACCTGCTCTATAGTGTATATCCCATAGGTGACTATGGATAGGCCTACACACTAAACCTATAATGTTTTCCCTTTCTGTCGTTCCTAAGACCGCTGACTTCATAACTGAATGTATCCTGATTTAATAATTATTTCCGCTTAGTTTGCTGCAGTGCGACCACTCCTTGGGATTTTGCCAAGATCTTCGGATTTTGAGGTCGACATAGAATCTGGGGATTTTGCATAGCAATTTGGAATAATGACTTCTTGACTTTTTGTTGTTAAGTGACTCGATCGTTGGCCATGTCATTGTGTCCACGGTTACTGGTCGTTTACTTCTTTACCTTACTTACACAGTACACACATATTATGAATACCATGACGTCATTCTTCATAGCCTACGTAGATTCCGTACATATTTTTCTTCCGATTTCCAAGTAGGCCTAATAATTGTAAAGCCTACGAAATACGATTAGATCTGCACAAATCGGGTTAATTTGTAATGTAAACAGTTCTAAACCGGAATTTGCGATGTCATCGTCTAGTTGGTATGAATCTAGTGATGACCGTTGTGAGCAGTGCATATTTTCCGATAAAGGTCATGTGCTACATGCCTTGTTTCCTCCTGTTAAAACTTCCGTTTATTCTCTCCGCCCCAGGGCCCATGATCGTGTCATTCCTCCTGGTGATAGCCTGATGCGAAGAACCTACATCAATTAGAATGATTTATAGGACTTGAATAAGATAGACTGGGTTAATTTAGATTATTGCGACCACTATGATGTGTACACCAAAATGCGTTAGCAATTGGTTCGTAATCGTAATCGTAATCAATCTCCAAACTTCTAAAGCGCCACCGAAGGCAGCTGCAGGGCACCAGCTTATTCACGAGCGCTGCGTCTAGTCGAAGGGTTGTCCAAAAGAGAAGTCCGAGATGTCCGAGTCCGGTTTCCAGAGGATCAGAGGGTCACAGTAGCTGCTAAGGTGGGTGTCGCAGGTCGAAAGTTTGAAGGTAGATGATCAGTTGAGTCAGGGTAAGAGTTCTTGAAGAGGAGAGACTTTAGTTTCGAGTGGAAAGCCTTGGCAGTGATGGATAGAGGAGCCTGAGCGGATGATGATTGGTGATTGGAGATGATGAATTGAGGAACCTGAAAAGTGCGGAATTCAGGAGGTAGGTCGTTCCAGAGACGTGGTGCAGTGTTGGATATTGCTCGGTTGGAGAACTTGAGATGAGTAGTGACAGGAGGTCGAGAGAGAGTGAGAATGGAGGAAGATCTGGTAGAGCGGGTTGGCTGGATGGTGAAGAGGTCGCGAAGATATCTGGGCTGGGAGTGTTGTAGAGAGTTGTAGGTTAGTGATAAGACTTTGAAGTGAATTCGCTCTGGGATTTTTAACCAATGGAGTGATTTGAGGATGGGAGTGATATGATGATGCTTAAGCGTTCTGGTGACAGCTCTGGCTAATGAGTTTTGGATGAGCTGCAGACGCTTTAGTTGGGTAGATTCAAGGTTGAGAAAGAGGGAATTGCAATAGTCGAGCTTTGAGTGGACAATGGAGTGTAGCGATGGTGGAGGCAGTTTTGAAGTCGAGCATGGGTCGGATGCGGCGGAGGTCACGAATGTGCATGAAGCAGGAGCGTTACGCACTATTATGATTTGTACACCAAATTCCGGTTAGCAATTGGTTTATTAAAGACAGTTTTAACTACTGGGACAAAATGTCCCAGTAGTTTTAGTATTTGCCCCAGTAGTTTTAGATTTGTCCCAGTAGTTTTAGTGATTTTTCCAGGTAATAGGCCTACTCTGCTTTCAATTTTCAGTGGCGTAACGAGGGGGGTGAGGGCGGCCGCCCCCGGGCGTAGGACGAGGGGGCGCAAAATTAGGCTTCTGACAATTTTTGTGTGTAAGAAATTAAGAAATCAGGCACGAATAGTTACTAAGTAACTACTATTATACATGAGTCTTGCACGGGGGCGGGGGCGCGAAATGAAAGGCTTCTGGAAAAAAAAGGTCATTAGAAACTTTGGCGGAACTAAGAAAGAAAATTTTCCGGAAATTCTTGCCCCCGGGCGCACGAACCCCTAGTTACGCCACTGATTTTAGTTTCCAATGACATTGAAAGTAGTGGAGCAGACTTTGTCCCAGTAGTCAAAATCCGTTAAAATATGCACTGGTTGTGAGACTGGCGACACGGGCGACGGATCTCGCACAACGCTGCGTAAAAAGCAAAAGTATGGTATAGACAACCATTCAACGACGAATGGCTGAAACTCGATTAAATTAAACTTGGCTTAAACAAGACCCAGGAGATAAATATGCAGCAAGATGTAGCGTTTATTCCAAAACACTTACTGGCGTTCGTTAATAGGTCGGCACTAGTGAAACATGCAGAGTCTACCAAACACGTTAAAAACTACTAAACAAAACATAACACGATTAATATCAACAAGTTCTTTAAGAAACCTACCACTACCACGATTGACTGTATGGCTGCTAATTTATTTTTTATCGTCAGTTGTAAACATTGTAATTTGTTAATTCAATGTTATGCATGGTTTTTCTTTGCCAGTTCTTAACTATAGGCATTTGTGTGAATAATTGCGATTGTTCAAAGTTAAAACGCATTTCGTATTTCATCACAACTTTTCCTTTTCAGCAACGTGGGATATTTGGTACCCATTTGGCCTATCTTGGATTTATCTGCAAGAACTTGGGATTTCAGAGTTATCTGCAAGAACTTGGGATTTCAGAAATGGAGAGTGATCACACTGGCCTGCTGTTACTTTATTGATCGACTGCTCAAAAATCACAATGCTGCTGATTTGCATAAGTGTTTGATCCACTCGTAACTGCAGCTGTTGCATTTTTCTGAGTTTTAGGACGAGCATTATCATACTAAAAAGCCACGAATATGTCCAGACGAAATAATCTCATCGACTTGTAAAGACGAACAAAACTGATGGCTCAACATAATAGGCTATGACATCCAAGTGAAATTCAGTGGCGTAAAACAACAGGTTTTAATCGGATTGATTAATCCGGGTCCGGCCAGTTAAGATCCCAATCGCTCAGATTATTATTTTTACGCATTGAACTTAAATTATAAAAATCACATCATCACTAGGCTTACACTATTTTCCAAACCCAACAGAATGTTCATGCCCAATCAACGTATTTTCGTTAATAGCGCCTGGTGATCGGTCGTGTCAACAACGAAAGGCCTTGTGTTTATCTCTTCGTGTAATAAGAACTTCTTGGTTTATTATCATATTATGTGACGTGTCCTCTAGAAGTTTGTAGGCCTGGTCTGATGAACGTTACTCGCATTTTTAATTGAAGAGAATTACATTTGCTGCAGACCGCAGCATTCTGGACATCTAAGAAAAGATTGGAGCCTAATTGATAATAATGACTAGCTCAGCCTATGAAACGTGAAGCCATATGCTGGGTCCTATAGGCCTAATACAATACGCATTGCTCAAGTGCAATCTGGAAAACACCAATTCTATGTTTAGACCAAAGGCAGTTTTCATACGAAAGCGAAAACGGAAATAATTATTTTAAAGCCTGTTGACACATTCCATAAAGAATGGCTACATCACACCCTGCCGTTTCCGAAATTCAAGATCAGCTCAGAAACATTACAGACTGCAAAATATGCTGTGAAGCGTTTAGAGATCCAAGAATTCTGCCTTGCTTTCATACATTCTGTTTGAGTTGCATAAGCCAGACAGGGACGGAAGCGAACAGCAGGTCAGGAGATAAGATGCCTTGTCCACTGTGCAGAAAAGAATTCACAATTCCAACGAGCGACTTCGAGGGACTAAAGAAGAACTTCTTCATCCAAAGGATGATAGAAAGGAGAAAGCTGTTGGAAAGAACCTCAGGTCATATTCCATGTGATACATGCAGTGACGAGACTAATGAATCAAACGCAGTAGCTATAACCGTTATGAATTGCATTGAATGTAATTTAAACCTATGTGAGCAATGTTGTGCACATCACCGAAGGAGCAGACTGACCAGGGAACACACTTTGAGAGAAGGGGCAAGTCTGACAAATTCCAGAGAGTCAGAAGAAGCGCTTTATTTGAGAATGTGCAGAAGACATGCGGACGAAGAAATGAAGTTATATTGTAAAAACTGTTTGGATGTGCTTTGTCCCATGTGCTTCATCGAAAACCATCAGGGCCATGAAAGGTTATCAGTTGTTGAAGCCGGAGATGGTTTTCGCAGACAAATTCAAATCAGCATCAATGGTATTGACGACTGCTCTTCAAAGGCGATAATGAAGAAAGAACTCATAGAACGTGAAACGGATAGAATAACCAAGCGCACAGAACACCTTGAAAAAGTGGTAATGAAGAGAAGAGACGACTTGAAAGAACTTGTTGATATACACGCCAGTTTACTTTTGGAACAAATCCGAACAAGAGAATCTGAAAAACTGAAGGAGGTTGCAGTTCTGAATGATGAAACTGAAGTACATCTGGTTAGTCTTGAAAGCTATAAAGACTATAGTTCCTCGTTTGTGGAATATGGTACGAATGGTGAAATCTGTAAAACGGTCTCTGATTTGAATGCGAGAGCAACTGAATTGCGCAGAGAGAATACTTCTACAGTTCAGCGTCAGTTGAGTCCGTATCAGTTGTCATTCAGTGCAACAACATTAGACACCTTTTCCAACTTGGTTCAGAATATCATCGGTGAAATCGAAGGTTAGAGATTTACAAGTCTTAGAAGTTAACTGCGTTTTCGCTATGCTGCTGGTGCTCGCACTGCTCATAACCTCTGCATTCATTTTACATGTTGGCACAGTAGGCCTACTTATTTGATTTCTTTCAACAAATTGCATGAAAAGAAAACTGTGCATTACAAGTCTCTAAAGCTTCTGAAGTAGGCCTATGTATGGCTGACGTTGAATAATTGCATCGATCTTTCATACGTCGATAATAATGTCTTCGTGGTCTAGGACGTTCGTCCTCTGAATTCGGTAAATTTTCGGTTCCTCCACCATCATTCCCAGTCACCCACCATCATCTGCCTCAGGTTCATCTGTCTATCACCCCGTTGGCTTTCCATTCAAAACTAAATCTCACCTCTTCAAGAATTCATACCCCGTCTCATCTGATCATCCACCGTCCAATTCTCGACCTAAACGACACCCACCTTAACAGCTACTCTGCCCCTCTGACCTCTGGCAACCAGACTCGAACCTCCTTCTGACTACCCTTTAGACAACCCCTCTGACTCGACGTAGCGCTCATGAATAAACTGATTCCCTGCGTTTGGCTTTGGAATGGCGCTTTAGAAGTTTGGAGTTTACGATTAAGATTACAATGGTTGGCATCAGCGATATAGACGTACGTTCAACTGTTATCCTCTCAAAATTAACTTACATTTCAGACGTCTCTGGATTGACTCTCATAATTATGTGTTCTGAGGATTCTGAAAACATGTAGTCTTAATTATTTAACCTATATGTTTTAATTCAACGGTATTATTTCAATAAATATAAACTTTTAGTTGTGTTTTTTATATTAAATTGGTATAAACGCATGAATTCTAAGCTGAAATGGTGAACTTGTTTTGACATCAGAGAACAATTCAAGTGAAGAGAGAGCAGAAAATGTTGATGTGACAACGCCACAGGCCGAGCAGGATGCATCAGGTGATCTAGTTTAATTAATGAGATAGTTGATGTTACTGGACTAAAAAGTATTTAAAAAAACTCACAATACATCGTGTTGCTACTATTACTGCACACTGACTCTCTAGACATTCTAATGACTGGCCTGAGGGTTTCAGTCCGACGAATAGTAGAGCCTACTTGACCGCAGACCAGAAGACAGAGTTATCCGAATATTCTATCATGAGCTGTGGATGGGAATCTATCGTTTGGGCTAAGAATGTCTTTGTGAGCTCGCCAGTTGTGACCATTCTAGTTATCTGAGCACTTTTCGCTGTTCACCGTGACCATGACCACGGGACGCAGCGTCTTCTACCATCTGTGACCCCCCCCCATACTAACTCCAGAATAGGGCCTACAATAGGGCCTTCAGCGCTCGTGAATAAGCTGGTGCCCTGCGCTTGGCTTTCGAGTGGCGCTTTAGAAGTTTGGAGATTATGATTACGATTACGATTACAGTTCAAACACTAAGAAACAACGGAGCAGTGGCGGCACGACACCAGGGCATGCAAGGGCAAATGCCCTGGTAAAAAGCCTTTGCCCTGGTCGTTGCCCTGCCAGAATTTTTGCCCTGCCGAGAATTTATTTTGGGCATAAACCGCCCCTGCACTGGTTGCTTGTATGATTGCCCTGGCTATGCCCTGGTTACAAAAAATGTCTGGCGCCGCCACTGCAACGGAGGAAAAGCGAAACAGGTAAGCAACTTCAATGTCGCAATTATCGCATACTGGGTCACAGTAGAGGACCCAGCGAACAAAAAATACCGAGCAAAATTCGCGTTTGGCCAACTAATCGATCAACTATGAGACGTTAGAGAAACATAGGCCACTTTGGCCACTTGTGCAGAATAATCCATTTCGCATCTGAAGATATAGCCTAGGCCTATGCACGAATTCAGCTGATCTTCTCTAATAAATAACTTGCAATTTTAAATTGAGTTTTATATGTGTTCTGACAGATTCTGAAAATGATGAACTTAATTTAACATCAGAAGAGAATTCAAGTGAAGGGCGCGTAGAAATTTTAGATATGACAACGCCTCAGACAGAGCGGCATGCGGCAGGTAATCTCGGTTATTCAATAAGATAATTGATGTTACTCAATTAAAAAGTTTACAAATTCGCAACACGTCGTGTTCATGCTTCTAATTAAGAATCATATTGACCATAGGCCTACGGTTAGTGTATTGGGTGTAATAGATCGAATATTTGACACAACATGCTTATTTTACTCCACAATTATAGTTTCAATTTAATTTGGTCGACCGAAACTTACTCAAATTCCTTTCTAGTTTCACCGGGTCAAAAACTGGAGAAGCTATATTTTTGCATAATATTAAAACAATTTTCTAAATGTTTTAATTCAACCGAAGAGTTTATATAATCATAGACTCCTAGCTAGGCTATGTTTCTCATTAAATTGGTATGATCAAGTGAATTCTAAGCTGAAATGACCGTAGACAATAAGGGTGATCAACTGATCATTCAGTAACCTTCTAATTGATCCTAGAGTTCGATTGAAAGCATATCATTTATTATTAATTACCAAATTACTGACGTGTAGTGGAACCTGAAGAAATGCCAGGAACTTCATATTTTTTATGTCATCACATCCTTCAACAGTAGCAGACATAACGCATACTTTATGAATATCAATAACATAACTGCGATACATATTTATGTAAGAAACTTTTTACTGTGCAAATAAATTCACTAAAGATAAACACAAAGTGCACCATTAGACATACATGTAATGACTGTGACAATTTCTTAGGCTCGTTATTTCGTTCTTTACTTTCGCCATTTAGAAACACTGCAGGCTCCTTACACCATGCTACCAGGTCCTCCACCAAGAAATTTCTGCTCTTTTCACTCAACATCCGATCTCTGCTCAACCCCAGAAACTCCATTGCTCTAAGTGACCTTGCCTCCTGCTCTCGTCCACCTGATCTTATTGCCCTCCAAGAAACCTGGTTATCCACTTTTTCTTCTAACCCCCACATCGCTGACTGCATACCTCGTGGCTATTCCTTGCAAAACTTTCCTCGTACCACCTCATCCGCAAAGTCAGCAAAAATCTCTGGTGGCGGCTCTGCTTTCCTGGTCCGTGAACCGGCTGTCGTCCTCAATTCCTCTCATCACAGTTTCCGTTCTTTCGAATGCTCCTCCACAACACTCCGACTTGCCTCAGACCTACTACTAACAGTCTTCAATATCTACCGACCTCCTACCTCGTCTGCCTATTCCTCAAAACCCTCTGTCTTTCTAGATGAATTTGGCTCTCTCCTCTCACTCGCTGCCACTACTCCCAATGAATTCCTGCTCACCGGCGACTTCAACATCCATGTTGACAATCCCTCCGACTCTCTTGCATCCGACTTTCTGAACCTCCTCTCGTCAGCAAATCTCACTCAACATGTCAACTTCCCAACTCACATCAAAAACCACACGCTTGACCTTGTTATCACTTCTGCCTCCTCCCTCTTATCACCCAAACTATCACACTCTGTTCTCAACATTACTGACCATTACCTAATCATGGCCGACCTCGAAATCAAGCCTTTTCCTCGACCTCCTCCTTCCACTCACTCATTCCGTCTCATCGGGTCCATTGACCATCAGGTCTTCACCAAAGACATCCTTCACTCTCAACTGGTTCTTAACCCTCCGTCTTCTCTTGACGACCTCCTGTGTTGCTACAATTCCACACTTTCTGACCTCCTTGACATCCACGCACCACTGAAAACCAAGCACAGCTCACATACCAGTAACCCTTGGTTCACCTCCTACCTCCAAGCTTTTAAAACCTTCCGCAGGCACCTTGAGCACGCCTACCAGAGCGCTACTGACCCAACTTCCAGAACAAAAGCCCTCGCTACCCTAAAATCTGTTACCAATAGATACCACAAACTGATCGCTGCTGCCAAAAAGAAGTACTACTCCTCGCTAATCCATTCCAGCTCCTCAAATCCAAGACATCTCTGGAGAGCTGTAAATTCTCTTCTCCATCGCAAATCTCCCTCTCCACTACCCAGCTCCATTCCCTCTCCCTCTATCGCTGATACCTTCTGTTCATTCTTCTCGGACAAAATCTCATCCCTTCGCTTTACACTGCAATCTCTTCTAGCCTCCAACTCTTCCAGCACTGATCCACTCCTCTTTCCAAACCCTACTCCTCCTGCCTCTCTATCATCTCTCCCAATTTTCTCTCCTGCCACTGAAACAGAAGTGGCACTCCTCTTAAACTCTCTTCCCAACAAGCAATGTGAACTTGATCCTATCCCCACCTCTCTTCTAAAAGACTGTGCTTCTGTCCTCGTTCCTGTAATCACCAAGATCATCAATCTCTCGCTCTCTACTGGTAACTTCCCTATGGTTTTCAAGCACTCTCTCGTCTCTCCCCTGCTCAAAAAAGCAAATCTTGACAAGGAAAACCTATCTAACTACCGTCCCATCTCAAATCTTTCCTTTCTATCGAAATTAACTGAACGAATTGTCCTTACCCGGCTCAATGACTACCTCTCTTCAAACTCACTGCTCAATCCCCACCAATCTGGCTTCACTAAACACCACTCCACAGAAACTCTACTCGTCTCTCTCTACAATAAACTGGTCTCTGCAGTCAGCCATCAGCAAGTCTCCTGCCTCTGTCTCCTCGACATCTCCGCCGCATTCGACACCATTGACCACAGCCTCCTTCTTCATCGACTGTCATCTTGGTTTGGCGTCTCTGGCACTGCCCTACAATGGTTTCAGTCCTACCTGTCTTCCCGATCCTTCTCTGTTAAAGCCTCCAGCCACTGTTCGCAACCACTCCCACTTTCTTGTGGTGTCCCTCAAGGCTCCGTCCTGGGTCCACTGCTCTTCATTCTGTATACTACACCATTAAGCCATCTCATACAATCCTCCTCTGTTGACCACCATCTCTACGCAGACGACACCCAACTCTACATATCCTTCTCCCCAAGCTCTTTTTCCACCTCCATTGCCAAAATACTCAATGTGGTTAACCTAGTCTCTCAATGGATGTCGTCCAACCTCCTCTGCCTGAACCCTTCCAAAACAGAATTTATCATCCTAGGCCTTCCTGACCAAATCATGAAAATCCCTGACCCTTCAATACACCTATCCACTAACTCTTCATCTCTTACCTTCACCTCTGATGCCCCTGTCCGCAATCTTGGTGTAACCTTTGATCCACATCTCTCCTTCTCTAACCACATATCCAACCTGTCGCGCTCCTGCTTCATGCACATTCGTGACCTCCGCCGCATCCGACCCATGCTCGACTTCAAAACTGCCTCCACCATCGCTACCTCCATTGTCCACTCAAAGCTTGACTATTGCAATTCCCTCTTTCTCAACCTTGAATCTACCCAACTAAAGCGTCTGCAGCTCATCCAAAACTCATTAGCCAGGGCTGTCACGAGAACGCCCAAGCATCATCATATCACTCCCATCCTCAAATCACTCCATTGGTTAAAAATCCCAGAGCGAATTCACTTCAAAGTCTTATCACTAACCTACAACTCTCTACAATACTCCCAGCCCAGATATCTTCGCAACCTCTTCACCATTCAGCCAACCCGCTCTACCAGATCTTCCTCCATTCTCACTCTCTCTCGACCTCCTGTCACTACTCATCTCAAGTTCTCCAACCGAGCAATATCCAACACTGCACCACGTCTCTGGAACGACCTACCTCCTGAATTCCGCACTTTTTCGGTTCCTCAACCATCATCTTCAATCACCCACCATCATCCGCATCAGGCTCCTCTATCCATCACTGCCAAGGCTTTCCACTCGAAACTAAAGTCTCTCCTTTTCAAGAACTCTTACCCCGACTCAACTGATCATCTACCTTCAAACTCTCGACCTAAACGACACCCACCTTAGCAGCTACTCTGACCCCTCTGATCCTCTGGAAACCAGACTCTGACCGCCCTCGGACTACTCTTTTGGACAACCCTTCTGACTAGACGCAGCGCTCGTGAATAAGCTGGTGCCATGCGCTTGGCTTTCGAGTGGCGCTTTAGAAATTTGGAGATTACGATTACGATTACGAGGCTTGACCAACGACATTTGAAGAGTATTGTTAAACTATTCCACGAGTGTACAGCATTTTAGGAACGCCGTCTTCCTCCTTGCTGATAGTTGCTCGCAAATATGTTCCATCTGTGTGTTCTTTTATTCAACTTTAGGAATGCTGATACGGAATCAGAATCCAGTGTTGATTCACACCATCACAAGCAAATCCACTGTTAACAACAGCATATTCGGAGTGACAATATTGGGAGACGAGCTTTTCCTTATTCGTCGATATAGTTCAGAAATTGAAATATATGATTCAGCAACGTTTATCTTAAAGAGCAATGTTCGTGTAAATGGATTGAATAACCCGCAAGATATTATATCATGTACGGCAAATAATTGTTTTTATATTATAATCTGGAAAAGAACTAAATACGTTATGAGACTTGATAGTAGTCTAAATTTGACAAGAAAATGGTCGACTGGAAATGACGGAGGTCGTCTATCTCTTACAAAAAATTCTTCCGTTATTATCACTTTTTATGAGACTAATCAGTTGCGTGACTATACACCCGAAGGCGAGATTCTACTCGAAGTGAGATTCTCAGAAAAGACCGGAATTGTTCATCCATGGCATGCAGTGGAACTCAACGATGGCCACTTCGCAGTTGGATTTGGCTGTCATACAGACAGCGAGCATAAAGTATGCATCGTTGACAGAAGTGGAAATGTTTTAGTGTCGTTTGGCGGAGAGAGAGGGTCGGAGGTTGGACAATTTAACTGTCCAGTGTATTTAGCCACAGATAACGCCGGAAATATCTTGGTGGCAGATCAGAACAACGGTCGACTTCTACTGTTCAATCCACAACTGATATTCATTCGAGAACTAGTGTCAACAAACGTAGGAGATACTAGGCGACGCTTATTAAGCAAATTCTATTTCAATGAATTCAACGGGAGACTTTTGATAGCAGACAATAGCAGAAACTGGCATTTAGGTACTGGTAAAGTTTTGGTTTTTGATGTCGATTAAAGCAAGTACGCATAGCAAGTAATCTACAAAGATCCAACAGAACCTTTTTAGAAGTAAAAGATGAATTACGGATTATTTCAGGATCAGGTGCAGAAGACACTGTAATGACTTCGTTCACTGAATATCAATGGAGAAATTACACGTTACTGAAATAACTAGGCTACATAATATTATGAAGATATGATGTTTAACTATGATAGCGAATGAATTGCTTGTTCACTTGCAGACATTTCACCACTGTGAGCCAAGTGATATTTCTGGCACATCGCATAATACTGGCAATATGTTACAAAATCTTGTATGCTAGTTAGCCTACTTTAGAATTGGGAACCTGATCCTCTCAAACTGGGAACCAGGACTCTGATTACCAACCACCAGTGAGATACTGCTGAAGGTGGCGCGTAGAAAAGCAGGTGATGCGCCTTATCTAAGCTTCCTGATATCTCCAATTTAAATTATCTATCGATTCACTGGAGGAGAATCAGACGTAAAGTGATACTGTATATTCAGCATCCTATTATTACGAGCGTGTTCTAAAATCAGTAAACCTCAGTTCTTTCGTTTTATGTGTACAGTATATTCATCTTTTGCAACTACATTTATTACAATGCAAGCTTATTGAACACGACATTTTTATGCTTGAATGTGAGCATTTGTGGCCTAGCATAAGCCTATATTTTTGTAATAAATGTTCTACTAAGTTTATCCTACCTTGGAATTAAAGCAGAATAAAAATCCCGTTTGAGCTCTGTTGTCTCAAATTTAACCGCTGATAACGCCAGCGTTGGTAGGCCATACAAGTAGATACGATTTTCATTATAATTTGTTTCAAATCATAACTCAGCGATTTTGTCGACTGAAAAAGCATAAATTTTATGAACTTGTGGGGATAAAAGTTTCATGGTGACCGTAGAAGTGGTTTACCCAGGCGCCACATAAATAAACGCTGGCGTAGACAACCTCTGGTGGCGCTGCATAAATGAGTTTGGTGCCTAGCTGTTTAGAGCTCACCGACAATTGCGCCCGTGACAATTGCGCCCCGACAAATGCGCCCGACAAAAGCGACCCGACAAATGCGCCCTCACCTCCCTGTTGAATGAGACGAAAATTGAGACACAGCGAAAGCAGCACAGTTCAAGATATTTTTAATACATCTAAATAATAAACTAGATAGGTACTAATTTAACATTCTAAGAAAGAAAGTATGTTGCCAGGCTGACTGTTACACAGTTACAGGTTTTATCTTTTGAAAAACGATTGTCATAAGTTCCTCTAACTTTTCAGCAGTTTGAACCGACTAAATTTGTAAATTGTGCGCAGTACTCCGGAGTTAGTCCCACAACTGCTGGGAACCATATGCAACTGACGAGACAACTGAACGTATTTGTTCTTAGCTGCTTTCGTTCCCCTGCGGAATGTCGAGGCGAATTTGTCGGTTATTTTGGGGCGCTACTGTCGGGGCGCATATATCGGGGTTTTAATGTGCTTTTTGGCGCATTTGTCGGGGCGCATGTGTCGGGGCGCTTTTGTCGGGGCACTTTTGACTGGGCGCATTTGTCAGCCGACGAAATGTATCGTCACTGGCCCGGGGACTCGGGTAAAGATCTTTTTCGAAGTTCTGCACAATCGTTTCTGGACTGCTTAGAGTACCACGAGACCGCACCCACGCAAGAGAAAAGTACGTCGCTAGAAACCAAACCTATTTGCACAGCAAAATTACTACTTACATTACGTTACACGAACTGTTACCGCACCACACACACACACACACACACACACACACACACACACACACACACACACACACACACACACACACACACACACACACACACACACACACACACACACACACACACACACACACACACACACACACACACACACACACACACATATATATATATATATATATATTCATTCAAAGATATATATTTTTATATAAGCATTTTAGTTAGCAAAAATCAGCTGTGAGTTATGAGCAAACTTTGCAATGGTACGGCACTTGCCTTGCCATTTCAACAAGAGCAACTGAACAGAACTCAAATTAGCCTTCGTAGGACGAAGTGGGGTAGATTTATACCCCAGCGGTATTTGGATTTTGGTTGCGGAGCAACTGTAGGTAGTTATAATTTGACATTCCATGTGTTTACAAGTTAACACCCCTGACATAATTATTCTGACACCCCAAAATCATCACAATGTCATGTTGTCTGAGCATGTCATTTCAGTTCAAAGTGTCATGGGGTAGAAATCTACCCCACTTCGTCGTCGGCGCCAATGCTGTTTCGTTCATAATGTATTTATTGAAGATATTAGCTCATAATTACGCTGCGATTAGAAATAAAGTGTTGATTCTGTCATAGAATAAGGTTTTAATACTTGCCCAATTGTGGAGAGTTAACCTTCCGAGATGGCGGCCAATGTGGCCGCCAAAACACAAAAATACGCATATGTCAGCTATTGGTATGCTACAATGACAAAGAAAGTATCGAATTTAATACTTTCAGGATCAAGGAATCGAAATACCGCAGTGGCAATAGTGAAGGAATAGGGCCTAGTAGGCCTATTATCCAAGATGGCCAATATGGCCGCCAAAACATAAAAATATGTATAATATTATATTAGCTCAGAGACAAGCTACAATTACAAATGAAGTGCCAAATTTAATATTTTCAGGGTCAAGGATGTAACGAAACCCCACACCAATCATATTACTAAACGCTGTAGATATACGCTCTTATATATAATACACGTACAGTTAAGGTGTAAGGCTGCAGTAATTATTGCTAAGATGTTATAGTGTATAGGATAAATGATTTAATTAATTAATTGAACCAGCGTCGGTACCAGCGATATATAATGAATAATAATATTTAGCTGGGATTCGGGGATAACCTGTGGTACTGGGTTAATCCGTGACGATGTTGTCAAGACGTGATTGGCTGAATTGAAATACGGACAGTTGAGAACTGTCGTCTGCCAAATGAACCGCGGTTTGGCGCCTTTAAGACGGAATGCATGAATCGAGTCAGTGTTGTTCTTGACTGCGAAGGCTTCGGTGGTCTAACAAGGCAGTTAAGGAAACAAACTCCTGATCTTACAGCAAGTTTAGGTGATTTGTTGCTCGCAGACGGTCATAATTAAAAGTGAAGGAACGTGAGGAGGTGTCGGTTGACCAGTGGCGTAGCAAGGTTTTTGGGGCCCTTGTGCAGAGCTTCGGTGGTGGGCCCCCCTTCCTCTTGAACCACCCCCTTCGATTTCAAAGAAAAAACGCTGTGCAAAAAGCGCTGTAGCATACAACATAAATAAGGTCAGATAATCAAATTGGACAAGTCACAAGTGTCAAGTCTACGGCATTTAAGGTCCCCCGTGCACGGACCGTTCTAGCCAGAGATTTTTACATATCCGAAATAAGCCACCTTCGGGATGCGTACCACAATCCGCACGGAGCATGAGACGCAGCCTATCATAATTAGGCCTACCGATGTAGCTAACTGGGCTTGGCTAAGTTGATTTTATTACATTCTGAAAGGAAAGCCCTTTGCCAGTCTGACTGCCGGGCCCTTGTGCCGCCGGGGGCCCTTGTGCTTTGCACAACCTGCACAACCCATTGCTACGCCACTGCGGTTGACACACTTCATTGAGTTAATAGTGTTGCGAACGTTGTGAACTTTGGAGAATTATCGTAAGTCAAGTCGTTTAACCTGCGATCGACTGATGCATAGGCCTAACGCCAGTATCAAATCAAAAGTACGATTTATAACTTCAACGCAGAACGTTTTGTTTGCGTTACGAACTCTGACTTTGGTGAAATCATCACGAAGTCATCATCAAATTCTACCCAGAAGATAAGCTGGAAGAATCGTTGGAAACTACGGGAGGAATCACTTCGAACAGACATCGAAATGACTACAACAAGAAAAATCGAACAGAACCAATTCGTCAGTCTAAATAAAGCCGAGTCAGCCGGGAGGGAGTTCGATAACGGTCTACCGTAACCATTTACGACGAGCAAGTGACTATAACAGTTCATGTCAAGGAGTTATTTTGGGGAGGCTAGCTTAGGGCCTTATATAAAACATAATCTTATATAGTCAAGGATGTTGGTTCTAGGGAAGGATAATAGCCTATGAATCAATGAATAACTAATCTCTTGAGAGTAGATAAATATAGCTTTGACATTATAACATAAATGTAATTTAATAAGACACTTATTAAACTCATTAATATTCAAAAACTCAAGACTGTGATAATTAATTGAACTCTACTATTATATGATAGGTCTTACATGCATTGCTACCTTCGCCATAGAGAGTAAATAAAGTAACGTGAGCAAGATCAAATTCTAAGCTCCCTATAGAGTGAGGGATCCGTTACATCTGGCAATAGTGCGGGAATGTTACTTTTCAAGATGGCGGTCAATATGGCCGTCAATTCTAACCCATGGGCTGAGATATAGCCATTTTGTGTTTTTGCGACCATATTGGCCGCCATCTTGGAAAGTAACATTTCCACACTATTGCCACTGCGATAGTTCGATACCTTGACCCTGAAAATATTAAACTTTATGCTTCTTTTATCATTGTTCCTTTGTGTGTGCATTTGAGCTGACCTGAAGGCGACATAAATTAAGAGATGTCAATACTTTATTTCATGCTGTTATCCTATTCGCCATGTTGGATAGGCAACGGACCGCGCTTGCTCCATAGTGGACTATCGAAAATACTTTGAAGATCATAAGAAGCCCTTGCGTCATCGAATTCGTTCGTAATGGCGCTTGGCCTGTTTGGTTTATTGGGCTGGGACTTGAGAGGTCAATGACACAATGCAAAATGCGGGTAGAGCAGCCATGTACTTGGATGTTCTTCTTCTATCTGCAGCACTCGCGACGTCGACGTCTCTAAGACGATTAGATTCTGTCAAGGCGTGAATTAGACCAGACATTTCCCATCGCCCACGGTGTGAGTCAGCGACTAATAATACAAAGGACAAGAACGTCTTTATCAGACGTCGTGTGACTAGTTGGAGCGCTTATAAGCACTGCAGTGCCTCTGACGGTCACGTCTCATGTCTTATTTACATAACAAATGCATTGCAGCTACAAAGAATATCATGATATCCCATAAGCTGTGTGAGTGAAAACGGACAAATTTTTACCGTTCAGTCGTAGGACAAATATTACACAGGAGTCACAGACAGACAGGCAGATATAAGGCAGACATAGAGGAATGATCAAAGGCAGAGACCTCTGCTATTCATAGGCGTGGCAGCAAAACACTAGCTTGTATACTGTATAGGCCTACTGTGTAGCGTACCCTGCGTAGGTATGGGAATCGTGCCTGTAGGCAAGTCGCGCAGGTTGTTGGTAATCCTGCACGTCCACAGTAGGGCTTACGTAGACTAAGCGAGGTCGACCGAAACAGAATTTAGGTGTAGGCCTAGCTAACGTTAAGACTGTAAGTTCGGGTTTGGAGTCGCTACCAGGAGGTCTTACTGCTGGTTACTGAATAAACAACTCTACTCCACCCGAGTGTTCGTTTCTACTATTGATCGGCAACCACGAATCTCAAGACCGACGTTA
>JACEVL010002277.1:0-22387 GCA_020284085.1 Aporrectodea caliginosa
AAGGAAAAAAAAAAAATTTTCAAAGATTCACTCGAAAACACATACTGGAGAAAAACCCATACCTTTGCCGGGTATGTCGAAATATTCTCATGCACTTCAAGACTGAGAAGTCATGAAAAAACCCACTCTGTTTCTGGCTTAAGTTTGTAACAGCATTTTCAAAAGTCTACAGTCTGCAAAATTACGTTGCAAGCCATACTTAAGAAATCCATATAAATTCCAGTTATATCAAAGAACTTTCTCACACGATTATTTCAGGTATGTCAAGAAACATTTTCTTGCAGTTCATCATAAATGAACCCTAAACGGAGAAAAATCATCTGCGAGGTCTATTAAAACATTAAATTTTACGCAATCTTTGAGTCTACAAAGAAACAAAAGTCTCAACAATAAATTACCTGAAATATTTCACTTTCTTGACGTTCAACAACAAAAGTTGGTGAACAAAGAAGAAACATTGTGGTTTGGAGCTACACGTTATACGATGACACGCACGACCGAATTCATGCATATCAGTTTTGTATTCAAAGTAAAAGCTTTAGTAGGCCTACCATTCAACTGGGTATTCCTGTAGGACTGGACGTATTGAAGGACGCTGCTTTTATTTTGCGTTTTTGAATATTTGGTTCATTTTAGGTAGAAGTATGATGTTTCTAGTGTCTAGTTAGGCACCTTAACGCTATCTAACTATTTCTATAATTGCTCTGCTAGCATACTTCTAATGATCTACTTTGGTTTTTGTTGTTTTTACTTAATCTAAGTTTTACGTTATAGTCGTACTCAAACGCTGTTGCTGTTCCGTAACAGGAATCACAAAGTAATTACACCGATTATTTAAGACATTATCAGTGCTGATGGCAACGATGATCTTACGATTGAAATGTCCTAGCAAATAAAGTGTTCGATCTCTATTTGTCATAGTTATCCAGTTACGACTCTTAGAAATGTAACATCCATGTACAGCTGAGGTGGGAGATAGATTCCGCAGTGAATTTGCCCCAACATAGTGAAAGGTCGAAATATTTGTTGCTGAATGAATTTACTTGGGTTTATGTTCTATTTTGCTTCGATGGTTCCACATTCGTATCAGTCCGATTATACAGTTACAACACCGTGAACAATAAGCGAGCCTAGATATAGAATTGTTCTTTGATGGAACAACCATCAACAACAGAGGTGGGCAAACTTTTGGCACATTGGGCCACATTAAACGCCAAAAAAATTTCTGAGGGCCAGATAACACATTTTAAACAGTTAATAACCGCTAAAATGAAAAAAGGTTTTCTGAATAAAATTTAATTGTACTTTGGCTGTAACTTGTGAGATCTATGCAACTGTAAACATGCATAACAATTTTCTCTTAATCCAGAGTGACTGCACTGGTTGCATTCATTCATTCATTCTGGGCAATTATATAGCACCTCTTCAACAAACCTACTCAGGGCGTTCCCAGCCCAGCCACGGCTGAAGAAAAAAGACTCGAGCGATTTATAAAACCCAGTTAGATTGGCCAGAGGTAGTAAATGCAGCTCCGATGGTAGGTCATTCCAGACGGAGGGGTCTGCAACCGAGAAAGCTCGGCGCTGCATAAAAGCCAAGCGAGCTCGTGGAACTATTATAGGCCTAAGAGTTGCCCCGTTGTCGCGGAGCGAAGCGCCCAACGCGCTACAAGGTCGGACACTGGACGGCAGAGGTCGCTCAGGTAAAATGGAAAACAGCCAAAGACGCAGCGTGAAACCAAAACAGCAATCCGGTATGAGATCCGTTGGGGCACAGGCAGCCAGAGCGACGCATCGCACATGTATACAGAGACAGAGCCGAATATGGGAGTTCGCACAATGAACCGAGCAACCGAGCGCAGAACATCGATCTAATAGCCCCTGAATTCTAAGGGGAAGCCAACGAGGATCGAGCAACAGTGGTCAATCCGACTACATGTAGTAACGAAAGCATGCACAAGAAGCACTAGTGCGTCACGAGAAAGAGAACGAGAAACCACTCGGAGCTGGCGAAGCCGATAACAACGTCTTCGAGAAACTAAGTTCACGTTCGTATTATCGAGTTCAAGTTTAGATCAGCTAAATGAGATTTGTACTTGGATTTGTTCATCTTCAAAGTTGAATATGCTTGTAGTCATGTAGCCTATACAGATCTAAGTGGATGCGAATAATACAAACCGGAATAGCAAGTAAGAAAGCAGCATGAAGAATTCTTCTTGCGGTCTAAATTTTATGACTTTTTACTTTTCTGAAGAATTGTGTGGACCGGATAAAATGTGTTGGCGGGCCGGATAAAAGTGTTGGCGGGCCGGATCTGGCCCGCGGGCCGTAGTTTGCCCACCTCTGCTGTAGTTACAGGTAATGTGCTGTGATCCTCCCTAGTAAAGTTTTCTTAACGGGTCGACATGTAAGCTATCGGGACCCTATATATAATTATACCATTCATTCATTCGGGAAATTTGCATATCGCACCGTTAATATGGTCTGTAAATGCGTGTTCACTATGTTTGTTGTTTGTTGCTATCGTCTTTGAAAATAATTATTGATATCGTGTCATCGGGCGGAATTCATTCATTCATTATATCTTTCGTTCTTTCTTTCGCTTGTTCATTCATTCATTCTTATTATTATTATTTATACATTCATTGCGGAAATCAATATTATACTATCGAATTAATTTCGAAATATTACTCTGATATACATATCTACACCGTGTCTCAAAATAAACTGTGCTAAATTGTTTTTGTCAGAACTTCGTCAAATTTCCACCAATTTTAATAATGTTTTGGTAGGTAGATGGCAAAATGGATGAAATTTTATGCTATACATAAATTTTCTTCACCTGACTCATATCACCGCACTACCTTGCTAAACACAGATGTACCAATTTTCATATAATGCTTAAATTTTAACAATTAGAGTGCTCAGATTTTGTTCATCAATTCGTTAGAGGGCGTCAAAGTGAATGGGGCATACTATCGCGACAACCTTCTTGCCCAGAAGCTACTGCCAGACATACGCCAGATATCCCAGGGCGACTTTTTTGGCTTTCAACAGGATGGCGCCCCGGCGCATCGAGCACGCGACACTGTCTTTTCCTGGAGCGAGAAACGCCCGACTTCATACCTCCAACACTGTTGCCGCCGAAATCACCGGATCTTAGCCCAGTCGACTATAGCATATGGAGTGTGCTCCAGGAGAAGGTTTACCGCTCCAGAATAGCCAACGTCGACGAACTCAAAACGCGTTTGATCGACGAGTGGGCGCGTTTTGACCAGTCCATTGTTGATGCTGCTATCGGCCAGTGGCGTCGCCGTCTAAGCGCTTGTGTCCGTGTAAGCGGGGCACATTTCGAGCACCAATTC
Source organism: Aporrectodea caliginosa (assembly GCA_020284085.1). Lineage (NCBI taxonomy): Eukaryota > Metazoa > Annelida > Clitellata > Crassiclitellata > Lumbricidae > Aporrectodea > Aporrectodea caliginosa. Next base: position 3,365 of record JACEVL010002277.1, read on the forward strand.
TAACACTTTTAAGCAGATCTGTCATAACAATTAAAAACTCTGCTTAGTAAACCATATTTTACTTTACTACGTGCTACTTAAGTCGTCAGATAGTTTGTTGCATGTAATAAAATTTAAGCGTTATATGAAAAATTGGTACATCTGTGTTTAGCAAGGTAGTGCGGTGATATGAGTCAGGTGAGGTGGAAAATTTATGCATAGCATAAAATTTCATCCATTTTGCCATCTACCTACCAAAAATTATTAAAATTGGTGGAAATTTGACGAAGTTCTGACAGAAACCATTTAGCACAGTTTATTTTGAGACACGGTGTATACTGATGGGTCAAAAGTAGATGACCTTGTTGCTGCTGCTTTCACAGTACCAAGACAGACAGACAGACAGACCTGTAGACCTGCTCTAACGGTTCTAACCAATCGTATGCAGAATTCGTCTGCTTACATATACATATTAATCGTTAGTAGTAGTATTTTTTAGTTTAATGACACTGTGTGATAAAAAGATCATTAGCGTCGCCCTCCTAATTGATTAATATTATTGATTAATCGTTTATCGTGGTCCATCTTTATATAACGTAGACTGACACCGTTATAAAGGTTTCTAAGGCAGCCGCTCTTATCAATACATCGACAGATCCACTGTGTCCCAACTTTATAATTATAGCATCTAAGGTTCGTTTAAGTTTGACCCGTGGGTGGGGAGGGAAAAGAGGAAGGAGAAGAGACGACGAGGTAGTGGGGACTTCGTCCGCTGGGTCTGTCACCGGCGCAGGATAAAGGAATGGCGACAGGGTGTGACGGGAATGGCAACTCCCGTTTAAATCTCGCGATATTTCGTTGGAGTTGGACTAGCTCTGCGTCTGATGAAGTAATTAGTTGGACGGATGGGGCGAGAAGGGGAGGGGGTTGGTGAAGTTGTTGTAACAGCAATAGGCCATTTATAAAGCGCCGCTTAAAGAGTAAGACTTGTTGGGGGAGCGCTCGGCAATCGGTGTTAAATGTCGTTTACGGCTCAACTATTACACTAGGCAGAAAAACAAGGAAGTGGGGAAATCGTGGAAGTTTTAGAATGAAGACGTGGTTTAATAAACCAATTACTAAAATACTGCTATCAGAAAATGGAAAGTAAAGTGCTCTGGACTGCAATGTTTTCTCGGAGCTTGACGTCTTGTTTTTCCGACTTTTATCAGATTTCCCACATCTATGTAAGGATGGAACGCGAGAGGCGACAAATAATAGACATATTTAAAATCGTTTTAACTATTGCTATATAAGGATGGGATATGACATGCGAATAATGAAATTTGTTGTCAGAATAGAAAATAGTTTCAGTTTAACAACACTGTGTTATAACAAACATCTTATAAGCGTCGGATTTTCGACTGGTTGGTTAGTTGCTGTTTAAAGACACTGTGTGATAACAAAGATGATAAGCGTCGCTTGAGACATGGTCGCCCATTGGCTAAAGCGTTCGCTCTGTTTAGACGTGCTCCTTTAAAATGAGTTCTTTGCTACAGATCTTGCTGTGGCAGTGCCAGTCCCAAGCCTGGATGAATGAGGAGGGCGACGCTAATGGTCTTTGTAACCACACAGTGGTCGTTAAACAGTAAACAAGCAAGCATTAACTCTCTTACAACTAATCGAGGAGTTGCTCTACATCTGGAAACTATACAATGACAATTTGCATAAGACACCTTAGAAACTGTGCTATATAAACAGTACGCGCGCTCAAAGTTTACTCTTAATATGCCAAAACTAATCTTTGCCGGCGGCAACGGCCAATGTTGTCATAAGCTGCCGTTAAACGGGGAAACCAAAGTTTACTCTTATCTAACTCCTACTGATTACCATAGAATGATTTGTTTGATTACAATATTATAAGAAAATAACAGTTACTGTTGTTTGATGCGATGCTTCGCCAGTGAAGCATGGCGCTGTAATAACCGCATCATCATCGATTGTTTGATGATGGATCGGTTGCAGAGGTTGGTGATCATCATCCGAAAGATTGATGCGGAAGAAAAGCTACGAAGAATGGCGAATGACGAATCACGGACGCAACGATAAAGTAGTCAGAACGTATAGAGCGATAGAGAGAGACGGACATCCAGGCAGAGATACGCACATATCAACGCAGACATCCAGGCAGAGATACGCACATATCAACGCAGACATATATGGAGATACCACAAACATTATTAGCAATAATCTGCGTTTATTAAGCGCCACTACCTAATGCGGAAGCATCAATCGATGGCGCTGAACAATTGTGAGCGGAGCACTTGATCAAGAGGTCCATACACAATAATCGTCTCAGAGGAGGAGTATCCACTATCCAACCTGTACACTCTGCGTTAAAAGGCCTCCGATATAACCAATTGGTCACTGTGCCTACATTGCTGTATTATTTAAAAAAATGCAAGTATGAGATACACTCGTTAAAAAGCCGGAAATACTACAAAGTAAAATCGCCAAAACGACAATTTTAGTTGTTATTTACATTTTACACACCTTTAAAAAGCATGCAGCGGACCATATTTATCAATCACTTTAATGAAGAGCTGTAATATGCCAAAAACTAATCGTTGTCGGCGGCAACGGCCTATGTTGTCATAAGCTGGCGTTAAACTGTGGATCCATCCATTCTCGTTTCCTGCTTGGTAGATTTCAAAGGGCAACGGCAGACGTAAGATGTCGCAAAAGAAAATGTAATTTAATTATTAATAATATAAACGAAGAAGAAGTGAACTCATTCATGAAATGAACCTTTCATGTTGCGATGTTAGGTGGCGCTGCAATCATCTTACGCAATGAACTAGGCATTTGGGTAGTTGGCGCTGCTATGAACATGGCCGCTCATTGATGTAGTTACAATAGACACAAGTATACAGAACTAGATCGCTAACCACAACGTTGACTCAAATTTGCGTATGATGACAGATCGGGTGCGCAATTCTCTTTTGTCGTGTTATCCAAGCAGCAGCGGGTTTATTCTTCAAATATTTTCAATCGTGTTAGGATTGGCAAACATCAAGTTTATAGCAATAATAAAACAATAACAGTATTACTTCTATTGCTAGTAATAATCATTATTATCATTATCATCATCGTCGTTGGTGCCATCGTCATAATAATAATCTTCGTTTCGTTTCAAACTGACACAATGCAGGAAGATGACAAATCAGTATGAACGGATGATCATAAGTTGGTACAGGAGTCGAATTTTACTGTATACGGCAGCCATGCAAGGCGCCCATCACGTCCTACATCTTATTTTACCAATTCGCCATCTCGCGAATGATAGTTTGAGTGGACCTTTTGGATGGTTGTGGGAAGCCATCCTGCTTTTTACTGCTCTTCACGCCACTGGTGTTACCACTACTCTGTAGGCCCTAATTGTTGCAAGTTGCTTACATAGACGCTAACAGCCTTCGTTGGCACAAGATGTCGCTAAACAATGAAAATTAATAATTAAGCAGAGATTGAACACTCCGCCAGTACACGTCCGTGTCTGAGTGCCAGGCAGTATCAGGAAGAGGGCGCCGCTAATGATCTTTGTAAATACTAAAACTACTCAGTCGATTGTTCTTGTTAATAATTATAGGACAATTGATGATTGAATTGAATGATTGAAGTCTTTTCTACAGTTCTCACCGATTGTTTTAAGTCTAAGCGGACTGATCTTCAGGATAAAGCTCCGTTTAACTGCAATTTTAATGTTACTGCACGTATTTACTGATAAACAACATCTTTAAGACCTCGACTTTAATGTTTCGGGGTTTGATTACTCAGCCTTTGTGTGTTTGATTGTGATCTTCGGATCCACACTGTCATGGGTGACAAAAGATATCGCTCTCTGCCACATCTCGACTCCATTGTAATCGGATCTCCATTTCATATCTCCGGAAGAAGTTCGTGAATGCGATTAACTATTAATTGGCGCTTTAAACATTTACGGTTTCCGATAACGATGGGTAAAGACTAACTGCGCACGGTTACTTTAGAAAAGCCGTTGATCTATGACACCTTTAAAATGGTCAAGGACTGTGTCTTATATTTAACCCTCAGGCTACCGAGTTTTGGATATGGCTACCAAGGGGGGTGGTGGTCCCTCGCCACCCCTGGATTTCTGGTTTGGATTTCACATATCATATCTTGTAATACACCAATGGATTCAGCATTAAAATCTAGAGGGAAATGGTATATTTAGTTGTACATTCGTGAATGCATTTCGAAATTGCATAATGGTTAACAAAGTCAGACCGATAATTAGCGATATTTCATATTATTGAGTACATTTTGTACTTTCAGATAAACATATACACGATTACATGTGTTTCTAAAATAATCTACGGATCCAAGACGCACAAATACATGTTTATATGGGTATAAATATACATCCGGACGGACGGACATATATATATCCATACATAATATATATATCGGTTTTAGTTACGTTTACATTCAGCCATTTTCACACAGATTGCGCGTATTATTATTTATTTTGAACACTTCCGGTCATCAAAAAAATAATTAATCAGTATGTAAAAATAGCACTATGTCACTCTATGCAACGGCATAATTTATTTCTCTTCAAAAATAAATTATGAATACGTTATAATCGAAAAACATGAAAATTATGTGTGAAAGTGTAACCTTTTTTTTATACATTTTAATTTATTTTTGAGCACTTGCAGTTGTCTCATTTCAAATCAGTGACCACAGAAATGTAGCCCCACATTCCCTCTATAGAATGGTATAATTTATGTTTGAAACGTAAGATGATTGATCAAGATAGTAGACGCGTGCACGCATCTTGAGGGGGCTTGTATCCACCCCCTGGTACCTCTGGTATATTGGGTATAACTTTTGAAAGGTGTGAGATATCATCAATGATTTTATTGATCAAAACGATGTAAATGAACCCCCTACAGCTACCTAAAAGGTCATATTTTTATTCCATGGAAAGTTTGAGATGAAAAAAAAAACTATGGGTGCATACCACCCCGGATGGTAGATGGAGGGTTAACATGCACCTAATAGTGAGCGGTTCCTTTCATTCCAACTGCAGCAAGTTGCATAATATCTACATGTATACGTCAACGGCCTTCTTTGCCACAAGATGTCACTAAACAATGAAAATTTAAAATTATAGTGAGATTAAAATTCCGCCAATGCACTTCCGTGCCTTAGTGCCATGCGGTGCCAGTCCAAAGTCTGGATGAAGGAGGAGAGTGAACATTCTCGCTTAATTGGTGGTTAAGAACTAACAGTGTGAACTACAGAAAATATTTGTTCCTATCGTCCCCATAATTGTGTGCTATATTAAAAATGATCTCGAAATAACTACAACACAAAAAATGCGATGTCTCAGGAACAAGCTTCTTAACACTCGGGAACCAGCTTATTAACAAGGTCAATGCCAGTTAGTTAATTAATATTTCATTGTTTTGAGTCATATCTTGGCATCAAAGGCCGTTGACGTCAATAAGAACCAATTATTGTCGGCTCATGTAAGTCTCGGCGATTGGTAATTTTTAATATATAGCATTATGTTGAAACGTTTTAAGGGTGTTTTATTTTTAACTATAGGCCTAATTAACGCGCGTAGTCAGTCTTTAGCCGTCGTAATCGAAAACCGAAAATTTCTAAAGCGCCAATTCATTGCAAGGCGCAGTGCACTGGTTTATTCCCGAGAGCTGCGTCTAGTCAGTGGGGTCGTCGAGATATATCAAACGGAGATCCAGTTGCCACTGGGACCAGATGTGGCAGAGCGACATCTTTTGGCACAAAACGACCGTTTGGATCGTAACAATCAAACACAGATAAACTGATTTTAATTTCGGATTCATACCACAGCAATAAAATACGGCAAGGTTAGGTCGAGGTTTTACGGACCAGGGTGTCAAAAAATGTCGCTTATAAGTGTGTCAAAAGATGTCGCTTATAAGCAGTTACGTATAACAACGTCAAAATTGTTGTTTTACATCAAACAACTTTAAAACGGTTACTCCCAATTATATATATTTGACACCGGCGTTCAAACGTTATTTTCATCAACGGCCTTTGATGTCATATGATGACGTTAAACTGTGGAATATATAAACGTTATTAGGTTAGTGACAGCAACAGTCCAGATGAATTCGCTCCACGTCAATGGCTTTAATTGCCAAGATTTGTTGTTAAACTGAGATTATCATTTCGCCTAATCGTTGTCCAAAACCTAGGACTGTGTGTCTACAAAAGTTCTCCGTCTACGGACTTTTGTATTGTACCGGATGTTCAATAATTTTTTTTATTTCGAATAACTATAATAATGCAGGAAAATAATAATAACGTTAATGATGATGATGATGATTATAATAATATTAATTCATTCATTCAGAGGACTTATAGAGCGAGAGGAGGAAGAGGAACCTAGGAGGAGGCGATCCTAGCCCAACTACGGAGGAGGAGAGAACAGTCTTCAAATTCTTGTAAGAGGTGTATGCAGAGTCTCCAGGAGGAAGGAGGAAGAGTAGGAGATGGAGGCCCAAGGACTGAGAAGGCATGAAGTTGCATCTTTGAAGTGCGCGCAAGAGGAACAGCAAGAGAGGACGAGGCAGAACGAAGATTTCTGAGGACAGCTAAACCTGAGGTAGGGCGACAGAAGGACGCAGAGTAGGCTGGGGCGCTCCCTAAGAGGAGGAGCCAGAGAGGAGACTGAAATCCTAAATTGAATGCGCTGAGAAACAGGAAGCCAGTGGAGTACGTCACGCATATAATGCGAGATATTATGGTCAAATTTTGATAAACCACCAACAAGCAGCCTAGCAGCTGTACGAAGCACGCGCTCAACCCGAGCAATGCGCCCCAATGGGAGGCCACCAGCATAGATGGTACTGCAGTAGTCAATCCTACTACAAACAAAAGCATGAACAACAGCAAGTGCAGCATTTGGTGGAAGTGAACGGGAAATCACCAGCAACTGTAAAAGACAAGCACGGCATAAAAGATTAAGGTGTTCAGAGAAGTAAGTTCCTGATGAAGAACAACCCCCAGATTGCGGACAGACGTCGAGAAGACAAAGTAAGGGAAGTCAGCAGATATGGCCTGAGAATCTATTTTCTTCAGCTGCTGCCCATTACCAAGCCATAATTATAAATTGCGTTTTGGAAGCATTGAGGCGCAGACGATTGGATGACATCCAATTGCCAAGAGCCTCCATAGCACGCTGCATTGTGGCTGCTGCAGTCAGAGCATTAGAGGCCGGACAATGCAGATAAGCCTGAATATCATCAGCGTAGAGCTGACTCAGAACACCACAAGAGGCCAGAACAGTTACAATATCAGCAGTGTATAAAATATACAGCAATGGGCCGAGAACAGAGCCCTGCGGCAGACCAAAAGGAGTGGCAATTCATTGAGACCTAGTGGACCCAAAGACAGCGCAGGACATACGCCCACTTAATAAAAAGTGGAGCCAGTCAAGCGGCTTACCAGAAATGCCAAAAGAAACTAATAAGCGATTGATAAGAATGTCGTGGTCGACCGTATCAAAGGCCGCAGTGACATCAAACAGAGCCAGAAGTGTAACTTGTGCTCTACCCATGGCGCCGTATAAATCCGGGTGTAGGCGAAGCAAAAGAGACTCAGTTACATAACATTGTTTAATTTGCATGAATGGTTTTTCCTAAAACCTGACTGATTTGAAACATACGTACCTTATGTTAAAAAAATATTGAATATTAGTGAAATTGTAAAGCTCTGTTTGACACATTTGATGGTGTCATTCGGACGCTATAAGTTTCTTGTAATCATTGAATTGTATCTTTCCTGTATTGTCGTCAACGGCCTTTGATGTCATAAGACGACGTTAAACGTTGGTATAAATAAAAATAATCGTCGTTCGTTAATGCTCCATGGTGTCCAACGTTACAGCTGCAGTTTCCTATGATAATAATAATGTCGCGAAATAATATTTTGAAAAATGTTAACAAAACTAAACGGATTAAACAGAACTGCTTACATGTACCTAATCGTAGACTTACTGCAGTTAAACTCAGACAAATGACGGAAGTCATTAGACACCTTTAAAAACCATCTGGTGACAACATAAATTCAGAAATTCCTGTTGCTTGTTGTAGTAGCAGGTAAACGGTCTCTATAATACACTGAACAATAACAATAACATAATATTATTACACAATTACATAACTATGTCAATAGCACGCCTGTGGTAGTCCCAATCAAAAGCATGGAGAAAGGAGGAGGGCGACGATAATTATCTTTGTCATGACACACTGTCGTTAATAATAAGCCTACCATGACCCACATAATAAATACGATGTAGGGCGGGCATCAGGGTTATAAAGCTAAAGCACTGATCAACATTTTCTAATATTATCCTGTTTGAAAAGTGCCTTCCTAGCACCTTAGAAGTGCGCTCAACATGACAATCCAAAATCCACAGAAGTTGCGACTTGAGATGCCTTGAAAATCTGACGAAATAGTTCCTTTCAATCACTTAATGGGTAACGTTGATCAAGATATTGCAAGAGATTGTGTGTGGTTCCTTTTTAACGACTAGCTGTGTGGTAACAAAGACCATTAGCGTCGCCCTCCTCCTTTATCCAGGCTTTGGACTGGCACTGTCAGAAAGCAAACAGTGGCGGAGTTGATATTCTAAGGCAGGCACATAATGTATAATAGCATCAGATGAATGCAATAAAAAGGTGTTTAGTATTAACCATTATTTGTGAAACGATTACTTAGTATTTTCTTTGTTTAACGACACGTTATCCATGGCTGCCAGGATTCCTGACGTTCGATTTAACTGGATGAAGAAGGAGGGCGACACTAATGATCTCTGTGATCACACAGTGTCATTAAACTGAAACTATTACTATAATATAGGTTGTACACACGAGACCTCAAGCTTAATACGGTCACTCTATATACCCTTATAACACCATCAACCAATTCTATTCTATTCTATTTACGGACTAATAAAGCGCCTGACTTTGTGCGTAGTGCTGTATATAGTTGAATATCGTTAACTTAGAAAGAGATAGAGACTTGATCTGTAAGGAATTATATTATGTTTATTAAAGCAAGGAGTGCTGTCTCCTATTTAAACCCAGGTAAAGGGTTCGTCGAAGAAGCTTGGCAGTTGTTCTTTAGGCCTGTTGCCGATGGTGTTCGTTTGACGTAGAACTGACCAAGTCTTCAGTGTATTAGTTAAGGCGCTTGACTAACTAGAATTAAACTCTTGGTTTCGAGTCCTGAGCGGCCAACCAAGCTGTATTTTCGCCTGTTCGACGTGCTTCTGACTACGAAGACGTTTCTGGAACTTCTTGTCGAGGACAAGGTTGTATGTTGCTACTAACTATTGTACTTTTATAATATACGTTTTTCTTTTACCTAGAACGAGTTGTCTTATTCTTAGTAGTAACACCTTACACGCTATATATCGGCTACCAGAACGTAGACGTCAACCTTTTCGTCACATTATCGGCAGGTTTAAAATTAAGGGACACGGAGCCCGACTGGTTAGGATGTTCGCCTTGTAACGCGGAGAGTAAGGGTTCGATCCTCCTCCTCTGAGACGGTTACTGTGTAGGGAATTTAAACAAGTCCTCCACTAATTATTGCTGAGACTTAACTGGCGTGCAGAGCAATAGGAACGGGTTCGCTACAAGCAACCCTCCCAAAGGTCCACTCAGCCTATCATTCGCGAGATGGCGCGTTGGTAAAGCGAGATGTAGGTCGTGATGGGCGACTTGCATGGCTGCCGTATACAGTTAAATTCGACTCCAGTAATAACTTGTGATCATCGGTTCATCCTGAATTGTAATCATACTGCGTAATTATTGTCAGTTTGAATTAATAGAGAATAATTATGACTAAAGGAAGAAGACTTGAACGCAAAGTCCGCGATCCCGTTTATATTGCACATCTATCGACCTTAAAAGAGGTGTGTAGATTTACAGCACCGTCTGAGATTTTAGCGTGGATGCTACGTTGAGGTCTCGCCCTTTCCGACGTTGTTGCAATAGCCCGTACATACTTAGATACATTAATTATTCATTCGAAACGTTTAATAACATCTTGCGGGCTGCGGCTGCCATTGCCGCTGACGTCTTAAAAAGAAGTAATTGTGTACAGTATAAGTTCTGTGTCGATAATTTGACGTGAGGCCAAATATTCGAACGGTTTAGTTCGATAGTTGAACGCTTTGCTGGGTATTCGTACGATTTTTATGGTTTCGATATTCAAGGGATTACTTTGCTACTCGAAACACTATTTGCCTTTTCGTGTGATGAACGATGAACACTGCTTAAACAGCGCCATGTTATTGTGTCGTGAATTTGTTTAGTAACGACCATTGAGATGTATAATATATATAAATATACCACTAGAGAGAGTGTCTGCTATTTATGTTAAGGCCGCCGATCAAAACGGCCTTGACCCTAAAGTTGCTCAAAGTTAAATTATGTGGCGTTTGGATGTAGCAATTTATTAACGCCCGAAAACAAGGCCGTGGAATATTATTTCATCGATAAGTTGCTATTTTGTGTCTGTTGTACTTTTTTGCAAAGCGTAAGTTTCGAAAAGAAATTAAACCGTCTCGCTTAAGCTTGACTGCGTCAATGAATTTCAACCAATCAAAACGCGTCATTTCAATTCCCGTTAATATATATATATATATATATAATTATATATATATATATATATATATATATATATATATAATTATATATATTGTTTGTGACACCTAAACACCTTTAATTTATCTGTTCCATCCGACAATAAAAATGGTTCATATCTGCTTCATCTGTACCCGTAGCCAAATCCTCCATAATAAGTACACTGACCACAAATACACTGTCGGTTGGAAGATGGGACGGCGAGGGAGCGAAGATTGGACGGACACCCGACCTCATATGCCTAGGGTAAGACGATGAAGTCGCTAGCACAATTCTTAAACTATCCAATAGTTTAGCAATACATTCTTATGGTATCATTGACGTCGATTGGAAAACATCGTGTACAGCTTCTTCATAGGCCTACGTCTTTTACGTACAAGGCGCAAGCAAAACACATGAACATGGTTTGTCGCTTTTTAAACGACGCTGTGTAGCAACAGTGATGACTAAATGCGCCCTCATCGTTTCTCCAGTCTCAGGATTGGCACTACCAGTGTACGAACAGTGGAGGAGGTAAAGAGAGAAAGGACACGAAGAACCTTGTTTTGATCATGATGATGACGACGACGACGTTGGCAATGATGATGATGAATACGATTATGACGATGATGACGACTATGATGACAATGATACTGTTGTAAAACGACGTCGTCTTGTCTGTTATGGTAGAGTTCAATAGGAAGGATCATGGAAGTAAACGCATTGGATGGATCCACAGTTTAACGGCAGCTTTTGACAACATAGGCCGTTGCCGCCGACAAAGATTGGTGTTTGGCATATTACAGCTCCGATCAGTAAACGCATTGGTATTCTACTTTATAATTATAAGGCGAATGAATCACTTTAAAGGGGTTTTCAAGACCCATCCAACTTCTCTTAATCGTCTGAGGTGACACTGACCTGTCGTGTCCCACCGTCTGACTGCCACACAGCATACGCATAAAAGGAAGAGATTTCCTCAGGGAGTATTGACATATTTAACCATCAGCTGGTGCGGTATTCATGAGATATGACCAACTCCTATTCATGGCTTAAATCTGGCCTACGCGGGAGTAGCGGGTTAATTCGCTATTCATGAGACAGGCGCAACGCTCTACTCTGCGAATAAGGCTATTCCGACTCTGAGGTAGGAGTAAGTCCTCTATTCCCAGCTTAAAGGCGATTAACAAAATGGCGGCCGTCGTTTTTCGTTGCATTCGACGACGTTTTAGACACCAATAAGGGTTTAAGAGAATCTGTAATTAACTCGTTTCGTTCTCCAACGATGACCTTTAAATTGCCTTTCATTTCGCCGTCACAAAATGTTAAAATTTGACGAGATTTCTGACGATGTTGCATTCGAAGTGCCGCATCTTTCCGTTAGGCATTGATCTATCCCAACTTCACCGTAGCTCTTGCGCATGCGCGATCAACGATAACCACTCAAATATTGGGAAAACCCAGCGTAAGCGCACTTTACGCCCAGAGTAACTAATCGGCCTTCTACGCCTGTTTATGAATACCGACTACGAATAAGTTTTATTCAGAGAATAGTTATTCCCAGAGTAGGCGTTACACCCGGAGTAGCTTACTCCTGCCCCATGAATCCCGCCCCAGGAGCCATATTCATGAGACAGGAGTAACTCTTATTCCGAGCTTAAATCTGGCCTACGCTGGAGTAGCGGGTTAAATCGGTATTCATGAGACAGGTGCAGCAACGCTCTACGCTGCGAATAAGGGATACTCCGACACTGAGGTAGGAGTAAGTCCTTTATTCCCAGCTTAAAGGCGATAAACAAAATGGCGGCCGTCGTTATTCGTTGCATTCGACGACGTTTTATACATCAATCAGTGTTTAAGAGAATCTGTAATTAACTCATTTCGTTCGCCAACGGCGAACTTTAAATTGCCTTTCATTTCGCCGTCACAAAATGTTAAAATTTGACGAGATGTCTGACAATGTTGCATTCGAAGTGCCGCGTCTTTCCGTTAGACCTTGATCTGTCCGAACTTCACCGTAAACTTCAAAATCTTTTCACTCTTCTCTGTCATTTTCTTACTGTACCTTTGCTGCTAACGTTCACTCTCATATTTAGGCCTACTGTAACAAAAAATGTGTCTTAAATTCAGGGCCGGATTTAGGGTGGTGGGGGCCCATGGGCGCCCAGTATGGTGGGGCCCTTTTCCGCAACGGATTTGTTGCTTTTGTTGACGCGCAGTCTCCAACAGAGACAATCCCATGCCAACAGTTATAACGAACAATATCATACTGACTCGTACAGGCAAAGGTGTTAAAGACTTGTTGACTTATTGCTAGCTAATATTTTTAAAATTCATTATAAGCAAAAATAAATTGGAAGATAATTTTGCTGATAAATAAAGTGTCTTCTATTATATTAATAGGTATTAAAAAATTTCTCAAATAGAAAATAAAAGGATAAGATTTAAGCTTCTTATCCAGTTTTTCATAGAAGTCATACTTAATAGGTCTACAGACAAACAAACAAACAAAGTAAAAATAGTGATGGAACCTCCAAAATAAAAAAACATATAGTTTTAGTAAGTTAATTAGCTCAGTAAGGCTACAGTTAGGCCCAGGTCTAAATTTGAATAGACCCAATACAGACTTTGGGCACTTTGTTGTTGCCAAAGTCATCAATAAACTGATTAAAATCCAATTGGTGTAGACTGTATACACTGTAGAATATCACTCTATGCTCAACACTGCGCATGGTGGCTAAGTCTTTGATGCGTCATAATTGTGCGAATCCTGCAGCTCTTAATTATCTTCATCTTAAAAAATTAGCGTTCAGCACTACAGTTTGTGACCATGAGCATTGAGCACCAAGTACATTCATACTTTCAACAGTTGGAAATGAACACCTTTGTCAAAATTTAATTGGTAGCCTACAATTAGGCTACCAGGATCGTCAAAATGCAGGCTCCTCTGTGCCTGGTGTCACTGGAGCTGACTTAAGCGGAGGCCTGCGCTACCTGTCTTGCCTTTAAGCATTTTGACAAAATAAGAAAACTGCATGAGCTCATTGCCAAGGTCAACACCGTAGCCTATATGTTGCTACGAGGGTTTTCGCTGAGCTGTGTATTTCTTCATCACTACATGCATGATTCAAGCCTAGATAGAAACCAAACCTTGAGCAGAGTAGTTCGTATGATGGTAACCTTTTTGTCAACTCAGTTGATCGATGATAGGTAGAAAATTGTCGATCCGAAACTTTGGCACACCGAGTGTTATATCAGCACTTTACTGTCGCAGTACTGAAGACTGGTGGAACCATTCTTTGCCCAATAATTGATGACTTCCTGTGTTATATGTTCAGGCCATAATCCAATATCCTCTACTATATCACCTTCTAGAGCGTTTTCGATTTTCATTTTGTTCTTGACACAATCAGGCTTATTATCTAACAGAATTTCTGCCTCAGAACCGATCGAGAGGGAACGTTGTTGAGCTGGCGATGCATTCACATAATGTACAACCTTTTGAGTGATTTTCCTTTGCTTAACGTGCGTTTTTGAGATCCACTAGGCCGATTAGTGCCCTTATGCCGATCTCCAATTCGGTTCATGTCTGTCGGTTGAAATTACTTAGACTCTTCAAATTATATTAAGTATAGGCCTACTGATTTGCAAACTCAAACTGTGTTACATGGCCTGATACAATGCTATTATAAGGTGGAATCCTATAGGACTGCATGTCTCAAAGCCACTACTAGCACAGAAATGACAGCATACAGCAGCTGTTCAGGTCATTCGAGGTCAAAACCACCAGCGGAACCGAATGCTGTAGTTAACATAGAATGCCCACTGTCTGTAGGGCCTTCATCCCACAGCTGGATGCTAGTGGCGGGGTGGAACTCAGGACGCTGGCTAAGCCTGGTTTGTGCACGGGTTCCGCTGCACCGATGTCTGCTGCCTGCAGACCGAACCCTTGGAAATATCTCTTACACTGTAGACGACCTGAGCTTGAGTTAACAGTAAGATAATCTGTCAACAGCTGAAGATACCACGCAAGCGCTATTCGTGAACAATGTTAACCGGATATTTCAAAATTATCCTTATTTAGAACAGTGGTCATTCAGAAGCCGACCCATCACTTACTCAGATCCCGTCACTAGTCAATCATAGAATCTCTTCCTGAATCATATAGCGCACGCAGTGAAGGGACAAAAAAACTAGAATTGAAACTGGTGGAGGCCCCTAAGTGGTGGGGGCCCCTGGGCTGGAGCCCGTGGAGCCCATGCCTAAATCCGGCCCTGTTAATTTTACATTTATATTAAATAAGATTCGTTTTGGTTTACCGCCGTCTTTCAATTTTTATTTGTTACATTGTCCTCACAACCGTGAAATTCGATGTTCCGACCTGCTCACACTTATTACTATACACTACTTTTACCTCTGTTTTATTTTACATTCGAGATCCTTAGTGGCGAAGTGGGTTGGTAGCCCGCTCGTCACGTCGTTGTCACGATATAAAGTCTCCCCCGAAACAGAGTCGCCCCTTGCCGTAACAGAGTCTCCCCCGGAGACTTTGTATCGGAACAAAGTCTTCCCCATTGAAACAGAATCTTCCCTATCTACGATACAAAGTCTCCTCCTGACTAAAATCGCCCCTCTGTTTTCATTTGCTTTTCTATATTATTTAAAATAGGATTTAATATTTGCATTTCTGAAATAAATTACTTTCAAGTTTATTGGTTGAATTGGACATGAAACAACTATGGAATTAAATAAGAAAATTGTGAAATAAATGTTTTATAGTAAAAAATGCATCATGTAAATAGGATGTCGGACGCGCTTATGTCATTAAAACGCAGTGGAGAGATAACACTGTTATAGGCTATAACTAAGAAAATAGCTCACACAACAAGTAGACTTTAACTGATGCTAGTTGGCACTGTTTGCTGAAAAGATTCTGAGCATTACCAGTCACTAATTGATACTTATTCATTATGCCAAGTAGAGCTAATTAGCTTCAAAGTGATTCTTCTAAGGTTAGACCTACCACTGAAATTGTGTTGGATAGGCTATTAGTCGTTCAAAATGATTAGCGTCAGATGTATCGGGCCAGCTTATTAGCTATATACAAGTAGTCTGAAACAAAGCCTGCGAGTAATCATAGCTGTACTGGCTTCCTAAGACGAGCTAGCATTGGCTTCTATGCGATTATTGATGCGGATCAGGCCTACCCTTCAACTGCTATCATTCAACTGATAAGACTTTGCGCTTGATTTTCTGTAGCCTAATGTTTGCTTATTATTGTTTGCTGGTTTCAGATTATTACCTAGAACAGGAAAGTCATAACCAGTGATTGTAAATGAAGTAGGGTCTACTGGCTTACGGATATGAGCTTGCCCTTGCTTTTCTGGAATTCATGGATAACGATTAGGCATTCACGGAATTATTGGCAATAGGACTACCCATTAAATAATCGCAGCTAAACCAAACCTATTTATTATCGATAGGCCCATGAGCAAAAAAATAAAGCATTGTAGTCCATGAAGCCAGTACAGTCTAGTCTTGAGATTAATCCTACTAGGCACTTGTTGATCCATGGAATTATTCGGCTTAGATTGGAATTTTGCACACGGAGGGTAATAAAGCTAGAACAAAGTTGATTGGTTGACTATAAAAGGTAGACCAACATAAATTAATTATTCGTAGCTCAAGTTTATTTCTGCATAGGCTTTGATGATCTGAAAGGATTCAATATTAGTTAGTATATCTATTGGGTATAAGTTGCATTAATAAGCACTACTAAGTCAAACATTTCAAAATTATTTTAATGGATAAGTCTGAGTGTGAAGCTTTGCTTAATTACGTTACCAAAAATGAAGAGGATCATGCAGCAGAATATTCTAAAGATGAGGAACGTCGTCTATGAGATAAATCTGTTTCATTCTGTGTCAGCAAAGCAGACTTTGCTGATGGATGAAGTTAACCGATTATTTAATTTCCATTAATCAAGCAGGTGAGTGAGGTGGCAAGGAAGGCCCAAAAAGGATGAAAATCCCGCTGACACGGACAACTTTGCTAATAATTAACCTAACAATAATTATAACAGAACGGTTAAAATATGCAACTAATATGAAACCATTAAGCGAAAAGAGACAAACAGAAGGGGAAAAGACAACTTAACCAGCAGATTAGAAGTAATTAATAAGGCTAATTAATAATGAGTCTTAATGACATCATATACCAAGTGAATGCATAACATTTTTTTAAACCATTAAAGATTTGCCGCCTGTTGGATGAAGAGAGGAATCTTATTCCAAACACTCGAGCTTTTGTTAAACCAAGGAAGCTAAAATAAAGTTGATTGGTGAGCTATAATAAGTGTAATGTAACTGAACATTAATATAGCACTTCTTCAAGATTTCTACTAAAAGGCGCTCTCTGCGCTAGTCCATATGATGTTAACTGTCATTACAAACGAATATATTACACCAGTTAGCAAAACAATGCAATAAATATGATGTTAGTGTAGGCTATCTTGTGTTGAAATAAAGTCTCCCCCGGGAGACTTTATTTCGACGGGGGATGAAATATTCTCTCCCCCCGGAGACTATATTCTGAAACAAAGTCTCCGGGGGCGAATTTATTCTGAAACAGATCCGCCGGGGAAATCTATTTCGAAATAGAGTCTCCGGGGGAGACTTTTAGGGGAGACTCTGTCACGCGACACCGGCGGCCCGGGTTCTGCTTCCCGGTCGGTCGGTTTATCAGAGATTAATTTCTCGGATCTTTACCGCGGGTGGCTCGGTCGCAATACAAACGTGGATTACGAGGTCGTACTCTGCCTCCGACACAAATCATCTTCGATATGAAAAAGTGTCGTTAAGCCCAAGTACACACATTATTTTACATTCTATATCGATGCAAATGCTGCGCGTTTGGTAGTGGGGTAATAAAGGCTAGACTTACTTGCTTACTTATTTACTTTTCGTCGGTAACGATTGCAGATGTGCGCATGCGCGATCAACGATGACCACTCAAATATTGGGAAAACCCAGCGTCAGCACAGTTTACGCCCAGAGTGACTAAACCGCCGTCTACACCGGCTTTATGAATACCGATCACGACTAAGTTTTATTCAGGGAATAGTTATTCACGGTGTAGGCGCTACGCCCGTTGTAACTTACTTGTCTCTCATGAATATGGCCCTAGATATGTGGAACGCTGGGTACACAGTGGTTGAATCACATGGCGGTCTTCTGTTCGCAGCGGAGAGGAGTAGGCATACTAATTCTTCAGAAAGGCTGATGCTTCCGATTATTATCCATGTTGAATAATTAATTAACAAAACTCTGTCTTAGCGCTTTTAGAGCGAGGACTGCTATGGCTATATCTCGAGCTTTTGCCTTCATTGACCCCTCACTATGGAACCAACTCCCTTCATCAACTCGTTCTTTGATATTATCTGGTGGTCCGGGTGCTTCCCTTCGCTGTCTTAAGACCACTCTTTTCGCTCTGGGTCTTTCGCACTGGGAGCGTATCTGATTGGTGTTTGAGAGGCGCTTTATAATTAGTTTTTCTCGGCCACAGCAGGTAACAGGCCGTTCTACATGGCCTGTGTAGAACGTGGCCTGTTGCCTCCTGTGGCCGAGAGACGCTACATTCTTCGGCCCAGACGGCACCCGTTTGAGCTGTCCCTCAAAGACAATAAAAACTTCATACCTACACTCTAAACTCGAACCTTACCACATGGTAACCTTAACCCTCCGGGCTACCAAGAGGGGGGATGGTTGCCCCCCCTAGGTTTTTGTCATCTCAAACTTTTTCGGTATGGAATCAAATTTGACCTTTTAGGTAGCCAGGGGTTCATTTACACACGTTTTGAGGTAAAATGTGAGATGATATCTCACACCGTTAAAGTTATACCCAATATACCCGAGGTACCAGGGGGGTGGATGCCCCCTAGATTTTCGACTATATCTTATCCGTCATTTAATATTAAAAGAGACACAAATTATACCATTCTATAGAGGGAATGTGGGGCTACATTTCTATGGTCACTGAGTTCACCTGAGACAACCGGAAGTGCTCAAAATAAATTAAAATGTATGAAACTAGGTTACACTTTCACACATTTTTCATGTTTTTTCGATTATAACGTATTCATAATTTATTTTTGAAGAGAAATAAATTATGCCGTTGCATAGAGGACACGTAGTGCTATTTTTTCATACTGATTAATTTGTTTTATGATGACCGGAAGTGTTCAAAATAAATAATAATACGCGTAATATGCGTGAAAAATGGCTGAATGGAAGGACTCCCCCTTAGTTTTTTGTCTGTAGCGTATTCGTTTGTCTTCCTGGAAGAGAAACAAAGATAT
>JACEVL010002278.1:0-19926 GCA_020284085.1 Aporrectodea caliginosa
GCACGGGGACGTCTTCTTTGTATAACTGAATCGCGTCAGTGTGTCCAGTAACAGGTCCTCGAATGTCAAACCTGCCTTCTGGGTCAACAGAAGCGAGTTGATGAATACGGGATCCTTCGTTTCGATGTAGATCCCGACTGGTCTTCCTGCACCCTGGGCAACGGAAATGAGTTCCTCGAGAGTGGCGATTCCGAACTGGCCGTTGTAGTTTGGGTCACGGTAATTCATCCGCTGTACTTTACGTACCTCACCGAGTTCAATCAGCGTGAAGTCAACCGTGAAATAGTCGGTGATGTTTTTACGCCGGTCCTGCACGTAGTAGGTACTCATGCGTGACGATGGATACACCTGAGCGACGTTGGTCGTGTCGTTCATCCAGCATTCATGCATGCAGATCAAAACGCGGTCCTTTGTTATCGTGGCGTCACATTCAATTACATCTGCGCCCTGATCGACAGCCAACTGGTAGGCGTTCACGGTATGCTCAGGCAGTGTACCGCTACTTCCTCGGTGAGCCAGGATTAGTGGCCTTTTGGTAGGAAGATCAACGCCATGTTCAAATGCCGGTTGTTCCTTTGCTGTCTTCGATTCGACTCGCGGCGCCGACCTGGCCGCGGAGAGGCAGGCGAGTAGGACAAAAGCTATATGTACTGAAGACATCCTGGAGTTACAGGATGTGATAGCGAGCGGTGTTACAGGAAATGCGTCCTCTAGATCCGCAAAAACGAGTGGCTGACGCAGAAACTGTGCCCTAATCGCAGCGTGAAGACGTATGTTGCTCCAGAAAACTCGGGTATGGCAAGTATCACTTCGCTCAGGTGCTTTTATCCCAAAGAGTAAACCTGCCGATAAACACCACACAATCTACACGTTAAGCTTGTCTTGATAAGTGTTATCAATCAACTGATTACGCAGATAGAAAGGTAGCAACTGTCTAAATTATGAAAACTGGACATAGATGCAGTTCAGATTTGAAGGTCCAACAAATGATCGAAGACGACGTTATCAAAACGCTTGACAAGATAATTAGCCTAGAAACGAACTCACATTCACGATCACATCTGCACGCCATCACTGATGAACATACGAGCCTATCTGTTGTTGCAATAATTTGCATTTACAGTAATAATTCCAATTGCAACTGCTACGTCACAAGTCCTATGCCATTGGTTGATGCCTTGCGAATTAGGCACCGGCGCAATAGAAGTTACTAATTACAATTCGTCCTGTACATCGATTTATCTTCTGAGATCGGATAACTAATTAATCGACGCTGGATGCCCTAACTTATGGAGCACTGAAGACCGCATCTCGCCGTTATCTTCTAGGACACTTCAGACGGTTTTCACAAGATACAGGTGCAACAAAAACGCTCTCGGTCGACTATAAGGAGTTCAAGATGTAGATTTTAAGTGAATGCGACATCCTGGCGTTCTGCCAATTACTGTGAAAGCCTGGTAAGCTCATACACATCTGTGTATTATGTATGTAATGCATGCATGTATGTATGTGTATATGTGTATGTGTATTCGTGTATGTGCGAATGTATGTATGTGTATGTATGTATGGGTGCATGAACATGTGTATGTGTGTATATGTGTATACTATGTATACTGTATATCTGAGTATGTGTGTATGCTTCTATGTGCGTTTGCAGTCATGCATGCATGCATACAAGCATGTATGTATATGTGTATGTGTGCCTGTATATATGTATGTATGTATGTATGTACGCAGGCGCGGATTTAGAGGGGGCGGAGCCGGCGTACGCCCCCCCTAAACCTGCAGCAAATGTTCTCAAACTAAACTGACCTAAAACTAATATAGGCCTAACTGCAATTTGGGAATAGGATGTTTGAAGTAGCTGGACCGGCAGAATGGAGCTCTCTTACCGGAGCTCTCTTACCTACTTACCTGAGTTGCTAGCAGACGTTGCCCACGTGACCAATGACTTTTGCCGTGACGTCATTCACAAAGTTCATGTACAGACAAAAATTTACGTAAATAGAAATTGGTCAATTTAAAAATATGTCGAGTGGTCCGCCGTCAAAACGGCTTAAACAAACAGTTTTATCATTCGCGAATAAGCCGACTGCCGTTGGTAAGACATAGGCCTATCTTAGGCCTAAATCTCAAAAGATGGCATATGATTATAATTTTGAAATTCGTCGTGCTGATTCTAGCCGCCGAAAGCGTTCAGCTGCCGATATTATGGACAAAAGCAAATCAAGGATATAGAACTAGGCCTACTCATATAATCATTCTTTTAACGCTCAGTGGCGTGCGGTGCATGGATGAGGCGCATGATCCATCCCTTGCTTATTGAATCTATTTTTATACAAATACTAGTGTATTCAATTTCTATCATTACTATGTTAATTATCGTATGATAAATTGGCATCGACTATATTATTTTTAGTTGGGGGCAGCCAGGGCCGCCGAAAGGGGAGGGGCAAATTCCCAGGGGCCCGGCGGTGTGAGGGGGGCCCGGAGTGCCCGGGGAAAAAGTAAACAATGTAAGAAGTTTAATAAATACGAAGACATTCTGCATGTAGAATTGCGAGTTTGAAAATTATTATTATTATACATTTATCAATGATATTGCAATATTTCAGCATTTGCACCAGAACATTTACCATTTCAGAACAACATAGTGTCATTAAATCCCAAAGAAGATGGCAATTGTCTATTTTCATCAATTTCTGACCAAATGAAGCTATGTCTCTGCAAAAACATAAGTCCAGCTACAATAAGAAGTGACATCGTTCAGTATCTTTGGGACCGACGTGATAGTCTTACCTTGTTGGATGGCACTACAGTACATCTGTCTGAAAAAGTTTCACATGGCGATGTTGAGTCTTACCTTCATGAAATGGCACAGCCAGGTACTTTTGGTGACCACATAATGATACTAGGAGCCTGCTGCCTGTACCTTGTTCAGTTCACAATATTGTCTTCACTTGGCGACAATGCCACAGCTGTTGTGGCTCCTAATGAGAGTAGCACCATCATGCCTGACTTGCCAATGTTGCTACTTGGACATATTGCAGAAGGCAAAGGAGACCATTACGTGAGCCTTGTTGGTGGCACAATTCGAACTCCGCCATTGGAGCAGGAAGCATCTGCCACTCAGCCAATACCACTTGCACAAGCAGCCAGTAATATGCGTCAGTCACCCAAGTCTAATGCAGACTGTCAGCCATCAAGTGAACGGCTGGACATCGCAGATATTGTGAAACAGTGTGGCATTATCGCGGACGACAAAAAGTATTTTATTGTTTGTCCACAAGGACATCAAGTTAGACATTGACGACATTATCAATGCCTACGCCAGAAAGCATCCAATGAGAATGACACTGCTTAATCCACTGGCATGCGACACTTAATTATTTTCTTTTTGGATCAAGGGTTGCATGATCAAAACCGATAACTGATTTATAGGCATAATCGTTTCACTGTTAACCTTCAGTAGAGACCAGTTGTTTTATATGAGAAACTATATATTTTTTTAAAGTTCCATAACATTTTCTATAAAAGGATCATTATAGTTTTGCGTGATCTAATTTCATATATATATATATATATATATATATATATATATATATTTATATATATATATATATATATATATATATATATATATATATTTACGGATTGGATTGGTAGTATTTACGCCCCCCTAACCAGAAATCCTGGATCCGCCCCTGGTACGTACGTTAGCCATACGTCACGTATCGTATGTATGAGCACTTGTTATAGCGGCTTTCAAGATTTCTACCAGAGGCGCTTATGACTACAGCGCGGACACTGAATCGCATGAACAATTGCGAGTGAAGGACTTGCCCAGGGTTTCCTACGCGGCGGTTTGAAGTGGATTCGAACCCGTAACCCTCCGGCAGGCACCGAACATACTGTACACCACCGCGCCCCACGCGGTGGTGTAGGGGCATGTAGGTATGAATGTCCTGGACTTTTACAAAACGCGTTTTAGGAGCACCGCAAAAGCGCTCCTAAGACAATGGTCTTGCGTGACACAAGGAAGAAACTCAGTAATTCGTGCGTAGACACTATACAGTAGGCCTATACGACGATGTACATTTCAAAATGCAACGTGGGCGTACACCGTATGGTCGTCCGCGTATATATGTGATGTTCGCCATCTCCTCCCCGACTGTGCGCTACTACAGGCGGTTTATGTAAAGGAGTGGTAACGTTTTGAAGTGAGATTTGAGCTCTGCTGATGTTCGATAATGTAGAGTAGTCTTTAGGTCTGGCACCAGTTTCCTTCCCAAATCCAGATTTCACAGGGAAACGGTAATCAGGCTGTGGCCGATCCTTTAATCTAGTGCTCCGGCGTGGGCCTAGCGTCTCGGGTTCAAATCCATCCGATTCTGCTATTATGGGTTTCTTGACAAAGGTTTCCAAGGGTAAGGCTGCGGCGGAAGGGAGTTCGGCAACTTTCGGTTGAGGTTCCGAAAAGTCAGGGTTCGTAGTGGTACTCACTTCCTTACTTACTTGTCTATTTGCTTCTAGGAATTCTATTCTATCCAACAGACTTCTCTGGTCTTTCTGCATTTCAGATTGAGTTCTCGACAATTCAGATTGGTTTCTAGACAGTTCAAAGTGGGATCTAGACAATTCAGACTGCCCTTCCAACAGGTCCGTAAGTCTCCTGTCCATCTTGTCTTGTCCATCAGTAAGTCGGTCATTTAGTTTATTTTGTCCATCAGTTAAATTGTTTTGTCCAACAGTGACGTCAGTTAGTCGGTCACTTAGTCGTCTTTCCAGGCCTTCCAACACGCGTTCAAGAATAGAGGCTCGAAGCAACTCTGGTGAAAGAGGCCTGATATCACCTTGCTCACCTTCCTCCAATGAATGTACAGATTCACGAGACATAGTTAGAAATTATTATTAAAGATTATGCAACGAACAGTCTCAATTATATACAACAATTCAAGTAAAACATTTAACTTAATCCTATGCAGTTTCTACTGGCAGTGACTTGCAATTACAATCAAATTAAAGAAACAGATGATTATTTACCCATCTTTGGAACAAAGGACATGATTAATAATCCACGGCAATTATAGGTTTACGAAGACGAAAGATAATCCAGCGAATAAGCGGAGACGACGGCAGAGATTAATCCAGCGAATACGATAAAATCCCGTTACGAGTTCACATTTCCTCGCAATTCAGACAATCGACAATATTATTCCGATCGTACTCGTTTCTACTTTAAACTTCTATAGAGCACTATTTAGTTCTTAGGAAGAGACTAACGCAAGTGTTTCTCAATTCCTTATCTAATCTACTTCGAAAACGGGGACTCAAAAAGAAATGATCTCGCGGACGACTTGGCAACGACTCCTAGGTAATCCATCGATACAGACCTAACCTCGAGGACGTCTCGGCAGCAAGTGACAAACTTAGAAGGCAGCAAGGTCTCTTGACCGGTGCTTTCCAACCAATCAGGAGCCTGCCTCCAAATGTTATCCTTATATGGACACAAAATAAGACAGAAAATCGATGACGTAGGGGATGAGTCAGTGGTTCTGCTGCTGTACCAGGCGTGCCTAGCGCGTGATCAGTGGCTGAAGGAAAATTCCAATATTAATGCTATCAACGGCGAAACTACCGAGGCCAAGCACGACACCATCGTTTCATCGGCTCGCCACGTTCCTACCGCTAGAGGTCTCAGGGGCGGACACAAGTGATTCTAAAAATAGCCTCTAGTAATGATTTTATAAATCATTACATATACATATTCATACATAATTATGTGCGTACAGTATATGCAAAATTGCACATGATTGATGAAGGTCAGTATTGTCGGCGGTCTATTATTATCTATGAACCTATGCGTAGAAAAGTGCAAATTAATTGTCAATTTATCTGCTTGGTATTTCTATCAATGGCAAAAGAGGCTGAAAGCTTAGTTTGCGTGGTCGAGATCTTATTCATTCATTCATTCATTCAGAGCATTTACATAGCGCCCTTGAGGAAGCTACTCAGAAGCGCTCAGGGTCGCATTCAACTGTTAACCCCTAGGGGCGAAGAAACCTTGTGCTTGTTTTGACCACAGCAGATGGTATATGTAAAAAAACTGCTAGAAATAGGGAGCGATGTAAAAGGTAACGCAACGGAACAGTTTTATAGAGCTTTCGTCACCTCTCAAAATCGCTGCTTGCACAGTTATCTAGCTGATCTAAGCAAGTACTACTTAAGGCAAACTACAAATGTGTGACAATTATTACCATTATTATTATTATTATTATTACTGTTATTATTATTATTATTATAGACATAGACCTAAACACTGCCTAGAGCAGTAAAAAGTGAACATTCTTGTACCTTGTATAACTGTTATGAGAAATGACGCCAATCATCGTCGTTATGACTGCAAACATTGACTCTAATGTAAATACTAATATCTTAGGCATATTTAGCAGCTATTAACTAAAAGACATAACAACACAAAACTGTTAGAACAGTCGAATACGACCAATTATGTACTCTGCATAAGTGTACATATGAACTTTGTGATGACGCCAATCATCGTCGATATGACGGCGTCGTTAAATAAACGTATTTTAAGTAAGTGTTGGCATTAACAGGTTGAATGAGCAGTTAAGTTTAATTTGAGGTTTGTTCCAAAAGGAAGGTCCTATGAGCGATGAAGTGTGGAGCTAGTAATGTCGTAACTCTTCACCAACTACTAGTAGGCCTACAACTGCCTTAAACCGCAGTGCTATTTGTGTATGGCCTACCAAAACTTGTAGTAGTAGTTGTTTCAGTTTAACGACACTGTGTGATAGCAAAGACCATTATCGTCGCCCTTCTCCTTTATCCAGGCTTTGGACTGGCACTGTCAGATTACAAACAGTGGCGGAGTTTACCAAAAACTAAACAGTGACATGAAATTTGATATTTAAGCATGCAATACAGCTCACTCACAGAATAAACACGAATGCTGTAGGAATGAGACAGGTAACGATGTCCCGGAAAGAACATGTCCGGGACGCGCGACATTTTCATCAATTCCGGGACTGTCCCGGGCAATCCGGGACACAGTGGTCACCCTAGGGAGAATAAGAGGTTAATTGGCCTCATTCATCGTGGCAAATTCAATCTTAGAGTCCTTTCCACATGAAATTGATCTTTGCTTTCCTAATCTGTACTTCGTTCTTGAAGTTAGTTTTTTTCCCACTTGAAGTCCCAAACCGAGAATTGGGCCAAATAAGCCGAGGCTAGTCCAAACATTTAGTTCAAAGCCTTTCGGAAAATTCTAGAAAGTAAAAGAACTTTCAGCGTGCTTTGAGCAGTCGAGTTTATTCACCGGCTGCAATGCCATGTCACATCAAAGTCAACGGTTGGAGGTGAACTTTGAACTTGTAGAATTTATGACCTGCTAGATCGTAGCCGATGACATGAAGCCTTTTTCTTCGCCTCCCCCTAAAGCACAGATGGAAAAGTTGATCAATGAACAATGTCTATCTATCTCTATGAGATTTATATAGCGCCCCTTCAAGGTTACTACTCAGAAGCGCTCCCGACCCAGGCCCGGTCAAAAAGGAAGGTCTTAAGTAATTTATAAAAAGAAGAAGAGAAGTCTCGTGGAAGAGAACGCAGGTCAGAGGGGAGACCATTCCAAAGAGAAGGACCCACTATCGAGAATGCCCGACGCTGTCTGGTGGCAGAGCGAGCATGTGGTACCATAAAGTCACCTCTAGAAGCCAAGCGCAGAGATCGGCGACCAGAGCAGACCGAAGTCAATGTGAAGAGCTCCTGGAGATAGGTAGGTGCTCTACCCAGAACACATTGCCAGACAATAGATGAGACTCTATAATTGATGCGCTGCTGGACCGGGAGCCAGTGGAGGACATCGCGCATAAAGGCAGAGATGTGGCCAAACTTAGGTACACCACCAATTAAGCGAGCAGCCGCCCGAAACACGCCTTCCAAAGGATGCAAGCGGATCTGTGGTAGTCCACAGTAGAGCGAAGAGCAGTAGTCCAAACGATTAAGAATAAAGGCGTGGACCAGAGTGGAGGCAGAGGAAGAAGACAGAGAGCGAGTGACAACCCGCAGTTGGCGCAATTGATAGTAACAGGAACGAGTCAATGCGGTAATGTGCTTCGTAAAAGACAGGTCCTGGTCCAGGATGACCCCTAAGTTGCGGACCGAGGTTGAAAAAGTAAAGGTGGGAAATTCAGCAGAGAGGGACTCCAAATCCAGCTTCTCCAGCTGTTGGCGAGTACCAAGCCAGATATATTGAGTTTTCGCAGGATTTAGGCGCAGTCGATTAGACGACATCCAGGCAGAAAGTGAGTCAGTTGCACAAGACATGGATCGGACAGCAGAAGCAGCTTGGTACGCTGAGCAATGAGTGTATGATTGCACATCATCAGCATAGGAGTGGCTCATAAGAGAACAGGATGTAAGTAAAGACTCCACATCAGCTGTAAAGAGGATATAGAGAAGGGGTCCCAGCACAGAACCCTGGGGGAGACCAAAAGGAGCAGGGCGCCAAGGCGAGCGAGATGTGTGAAAAATGGTAGAGGTAGAGCGCTCGGAGAGATAAGAGGTGATCCAGAGTAATGGTAAGTCTTTAATCCCAAAAGTTATGGAGAGACGACTCAGGAGCAGGTCGTGGTCGACCGAGTCAAAGGCAGCACTGACGTCATATAGGGCAAGCAGGGTAACCTGTGACCTATCCATAGCGCCATAAATATCAGAAAAAAGACGAAGAAGGAGGGACTCTGTAGAGTGACCCTTGCGGAACCCAGATTGGCATGAAGGAAGTAGTTTGTTAGAGTCCAAGTAGTTAAATAGCTGACTAGCAACCAGTTTTTCAATAATCTTAGATAAGAAAGTGACATTAGCTATAGGCCTATAGCTAGACGGTACAGACGGGTCAAGCCCCGCCTGCTTGATGATCGGCGTGATGATCGATCGTTTCTGGGAAGACGGCAGCACTCCTTCACGAAGAGAGGTGTTGCAGAGTAGAGTGAGGAACGGCAGGAGGATGTCGATCGATTCCTGGATAAGGAACGGAGGAAGAGGATCCAGCTCCGATGACTTAGGCGGAGAGGAGAGGATCAGTCGACGGAGGTCGAGATCCGAGACCTCAGTAAGAGCGGCGAGGCAGCAGCTCGTAGAGGCGAAGACGGGTTCCGGTGAGTGAGCAGTGTCCTGGCGAATGGAGGAGATCTTGGAGTCACAGTAATCCGCGAAGGCCTCGGCCGTGAAAGGGGCAGTCTGCATGGTGGAAGACCGAGGTCTGCCAAGGAGGTCCTTGAAGGTGGACCAGAGACACCGAGAATCGCCAGCACTGGATGAAATCAGACGCTCCCAGTATTCACCCTCTTTTTCCCTGTAACGTCGATGCATGGAACGGACGAAGTGTATCCAGGCCATCCGATCCTCAGGAGAGCGCGTACGCCGGAAGACGCGCTCGAGACGACGAGCCTGGCGACGGAGAGAGTGGCATTCTCCATCGAACCAGGGAGAGAGAGGTCGTATTCTGACTTCAGCTTAAACAAGAAGTTATGTGCAGAGTTAGGCCGACTTGGTAATCGTCTGAGTGTTGAATAGCGATCTATATCTTGAGAAGAAAGAACACTTATTTAACCATACTTAATTCAGTTCAAGTTTCGTTATATATATATATATATATAATATTATATATATATAATGCAACTTGCATTATAACGCATCTTCATAAACAGTCTTATACTCAAAAGACGCGTTACGGCGTAGTCAAAGTAGGCCTACTTAGAGAAACGATGTATTTTAAAGATTAGGTTTAAAAATATTGATCAAAGAGGATCTTCGGATTGGTTCTGCTAAAGAACACACACGCCTATAATAGTAGGCCCATTAGGCTATGTGTGCATGTGTCATATTATGAGAGATAGTATTCAAAAACTGGTTAAATATTTTAGCTTTCTACAATGCGAATGCTATAGCTTATGCCTCAAATGATATTGTAGACCGCTGAAATGATATTCACGGACATTCGTACGTTGAAGCCAAAGGATTTTTAGTCTAAATATGTAAAATTAACAATACTTAATTTAAATAATTAAAATAGACTATTTTGACATCCTTGAACTTTGCTTGGTCTCATGTACAAAGGAATTTTTGGACATTGAGCTAAATACATCATCGATTAAACAATTAAAGATCATCAATTAAACAGCCTGACGCTAATTAATTGTAACATGACTGACGGCCGGTGGCACCATTGTGCACATCGTGGGGAACATTACTTAATAACGGGGTATTCGATTTCTGGTCGGTGTAGGGTTAGGGTACATGCCTTCGTCTGCTCTCGGATCGATTACTGTAATTCTCTCTTGGTTGGTTTCCCAAAGGTTCGTCTCTCTCCTCTTCAGTCTGTTCTAAATTCTGCGGCCAGACTAATAGCTCGACTTCCTCGCTCATCCCACATATCTGCTTTCATGTTTGACCACCTTCATTGGCTCCCTATTACTGCTCGGGTTCAGCTCAAGATACTTTCTTTAATCTACCGGTCGTGTACTGGCCAATCTCCCAAGTATCTATGTGACCTTATCCGGCTGCCGGCCTCGGCTACTTCTTCTTCGCCCGCTACGCTCATTAAACCGGCATGATCTCTTTGTCCTGCGAGCGCGAACTTCTATGGCTAAATCGCGAGCATTTGCCTTCATTGGCCCTGCACTATGGAACCAGCTTCCTCCTTTGACTCGTTCTTGTTTATTAACTGGTGGGCCAAGTACCTCTTTTCGTTGTCTCAAGACTTCTTTCTTTTCTCTGGGTCTTTCGCACTGGGAGCGCCTCTGATTGGTGTGCACTGCGAGAGGCGCTATACAAATTGATAGATACAATACAATACAATACAATACATGGCTTATAAGCTCCAGCCACTCCTTTCTAAGCACAAGCCAGGTTCACTCTTTCATACCGAGATATCCATCTGAGCACACAAAGCAATACATGTACGTAACAACACCGAATCCTAGAAGTCAGCATCTACCTACATACATACAAACATACATACATATATAAAACATACATACACACATGCATACATACATGCATACCTACATGCATACATACATGCATACCTACATGCATACATACTTATACGTAGACTTTCAATAAAGAGTCGGCGGTGCACCCAACTTCAGTGATGTTACGGACAGTTTTGTTGTTGAACGAAAACTAGCAAAGCCGAACGAAATCTAGCAAAGCCGCTCTTGTTTGCTATGCTTAGGTGGCAGCCTAATCATAGGCCAACTAAATAGATCACAAAATGTCGGCTTATTCCGGAAACCAACAAGACGGACGAACACAGATGCTACGCTAGAAAAATGATGTTAAAAATTGACCCAATAGAGCACCTAAATATTTGACGCACAGGATAATAAACAAGTGCTTACACGAATGATCTAATTAATTATTTATATAACGCCGATGCCAAAGCCATCATTCCACGGTTGCTTCAGTTGAAATCTCAATTAAAAATCATCATCCATCGAAGATATCTAGTTAAAGTCCTGGAATATGAAGATACCAAAAATTTATTTTAGCTATAGGCTTCAAAAACTACAGATACTTGCTAGCAATAGCCTGATTTTTATAGATTAAAAAGCTTGCTATTAATTTGGCTTCTAGAGATGATTAAATTGTGTTTTAGGAACGACAAATGCGTGTGACCAATGGAGCCTATACGGAATGTCTTGGCCGAAACTGAAGATAAACTTTTGACCTGTCCCATTTGTTTGGCGTCATTCGACCGTCCAAAGAATTACTACATTATCGAGCCCTGAGAGACATATCTGTTTCTGCCATATTGCACACTGCGTTTGGTAAGACCGACAACTGTCCATTGAAGGACAAAAAACGAGCGTAAAACCATTCAGCCTGATCGTGGGTTATTATTGTTTTAGAGAAAATCAAAAACATTTGCCGTTTTAGTCAAAAACAAATTGTTAGTTCTAAAATTGCTACAGCATTTCCTCTAAACGCATTAAGTGTCGAAGTAGGCCCTAAGTAGATCTTATCATTATAGCAACATTAACATATATTATTATTATGAAAATAACACAATATCATTATAGGCATGTCATTTATTAGCAGATTACAATCATAGAGACTACAGCAGATATCATTGTTAAAGAAAATTAACATAGGCCTACATAAACAGTTCCACTATACTTACTACAATGAACCAAAAACTACTGTAAAGCGACAGTAGCCTAGTTAAGCCATCGTTGAATCGCAATGTTTTATTTCACTTTGTTGGCCGCCGTCTCACATTACTTTTGGAACAAGTAACATAAATAAATTTTGCATGTTCTTGTTATTTTGTTCTTCAACCACTGCTCGTAATCCGGTAGTGCCAATCCCAAGCCTGGATAAAGAAGGAGGGCGATGCTGATAATCTGTGTAATAATTATGAAACAGCGTCGTTATGCAATAACTAACCAAACATCCTGAAGGTGCCGAAAGAGACTGGTTTCATGCAGTCGCCTCTTGTGAAGCCATCTTGTCCATTTACTTCAGAAATGAAGCAGAGAAGATAGCACCGAAAAGAGGAGTACGGCATTGAATAGAGACGCCTTATTGGCGAAGCTCACAGTGTTTGCAGAAAATTCGTAGTACGTGTGGTTAAGAAAGTTATAGTAAGTTGCTGGAAAGTCGGTAAATGCTCCATCTACACCGAGCTCAAAGAAGTCGGCGTACTCGTTGACTGGGTCCTGGCCATAGTCCCAGGCCAGGTACTGATTCTCGTTCCTCAGGGTGAACGGATGAACGCGAAGACCAAAGGCGTGTGCCCTTTGCACGAGGTCTGATCGGCCGACGATTTGATTCCTCAAGTTTACTCTGACCAGTTGGTACTTATCGGGACCGATGCCATAGGCGTAAGAGGCATACCTGGCCAGTGTTTCATTGCGCACATCTGGCCCGAGTTTGATGATCGGTACGGAGGTTCTGTTTGCGAGGTACAGAACACTGTCCTCGTTAAAAGATTGCAGGAAGCACGGTGACGTCTTCTTTGTATAACTGAATCGAGTCAGTGTGTCCAGTAACAGGTCCTCGAATGTCACACCTGCCTTCTGGGTCACCAGAAGCGAGTTGATGAATACGGGATCCTTCGTTTCGATGTAGATCCCGACTGGTCTTCCTGCACCCTGGGCAACGGCAATGAATTCATCGAGAGTGGCGATGCCAAACTGGCCGTTGTAGTTTGGGTCACGGATACTCATACGCTGTACTTTACGGACCGGACTGAGTTCACTCAGCGTGAAGTCAACCGTGAAATAGTCGGTGATGTTTTTGCGCTGGTCATGCACATAGTAGGTATTCTTGCGTGACGATGGATACACCTTATCGACGTTGGTCGTGTCGCTCATCCAGCATTCATGCATGCAGATCAAGACGCGGTCCTTTGTTATCGTGGCGTCACATTCGATTACATCTGCGCCCTGATCGACAGCCAACTGGTAAGCCTTCACGGTATGCTCAGGCAGTGTACCGCTACTTCCTCGATGAGCCACGATTAGCGGTCTTTTTGTAGGAAGATCAACGCCATGGTTGAATTCCGGTGGTTTCTTTGCTGTACTTGATTCGACTCGCGGCGCCGACATTGCCACGCAGAGACAGGCGAGTAGGACAAACGCTGTACGTGCTGAAGGCATCCTGGAGTTACAGGATGTGATAGGGAGCGGTGTTACAGGAAATGCGACCTCTAAATTCTCGAAAACGAGTGGCTGACGCAAAAACTGTGCCCGAAGCGCAACGTGAAAACGAATGCTGCTCCAGAAAACTCGAGCATGGCAAGAATTACTTGACCCAAGTGCTTTTATCCTAAAGAGTAAACCTGCCGACAAACACCACACAATCTACATAGTAAACGTCTTGATGTCTTGATGAGTGCAATCAATCAATCAACTGATTGCACTGATGGAAAGATATCAACTGTATAAATGATGAAAACTGGACATGGGTGCAGTTCAGATCCTACAAATGATCGAAGACGACGTTATCAAAACGCTTGAGAAGGTAATTTACAAACAAACTCATATTTCACTGTCACATCTGCACGCCATACCAGATGAACATATTATGTCCCTCTACGTTGTAGCATTAACTTGCATTTACAGTAATATAATTCCAAATTGCAACTACTACGTCACAAGTCCTATGCCATCGGTTGATGCCTTGTGAATTAGACACAGGCGCGATAGAAGATACTAATTAAAATTAATTAATTTCGTTCTAATTTATCTTTTGAGATCGGATCATTAATCGCCGCTGGATGCCCTCACTTATGGAGCACTGAAGACCGCATCTCGCCGTTATCTTCTGTGCCACTTCAGACGGTTTCACAAGATACAGGAGCAACAAAAACTCGCTTGGTCGACTTTCTGGAGTTCAAAATGTAGCCTAGATTTTAAGTGAATGCGACATCCTAGCGTTCTACTGGCTCCTGTGAAAGCTTAGTAAGCTCATCTGTGTATTATGTATGTAATGTAGGCTATATATGTGTGTATGCGTTTAACGTGTATATGAGCGTACATTTGTGTATATGTGCATGTGTATATTATTATTATTATTATTATTATTATTATTATTATAAATAAATTTGTAACGCACGCAAGGTCACACCGAAATGTGAATCTGAGGCGCGGATAGTTAGCCGCCAGGAGAAGATCCAGTTAGATATCCAAGTGCTTGAAAGCCAAGGAGAAATAGTGAGTTTTTATATATCACTGTATGTGCGTATGCATGCATGCATGCATGCATGCATGCATGCATGTATGAATATGTGTGCTTGTATGTATGAATGTCCTGGACCTTTACGAAGCGCATTTAGGGGCACTGAAAAAGCGCTACAAAGACAATACTTGAGTGACACAAGGAATAAACTCAGTAATTCATGCGTATACAGTATACTACGATGTATGCATTTCAAAATGCAACGTGTACGTAGGACTACGCCGTATGTGCGTCCGCGTATATACATGTATTATAATATAAATTATGTATTCATCTATTATCATGTCATAGAGTATATGCACATGCTTGATAGAGGTCAATATTGTCGGTGATCTATTATTATTTATGAACCTTTGCATAGATTGACGTGCAAATTAATTGCCAATTTATGTCATAGATTTCTGCCTGTGGCAAAAGAGGCTGAAAGTCTAAATGCGCAAGTCCAGGGCAATGAATAATGCATTTGGCTTTGGGTAGAAAATAGACCATCAGCTTGTGTGGTCGATAACTTGTTGGTGGTCGCATTCAACTGTGTTACGCCTAGAAGCCAAGAAACCTTGTGCTTATTTTGACCATGCACAGCAGATAGTAAATGTAAAAAAATTGCCAGAAGGAGAGAGCTATGTAAAATGTAACGTAACGGAACATTTTTATAGCGCTCTGCAGTCACCTCTCAAAATCGCTGCTTGCACAGTTATCTAGCTGATCTAGGCAAGTACTAGGCCTACTTAAGGTAAACTAGAAATGTATGTTGGGGTCAATTAATTGAATCAGTAGGTAAGTCTAAAAGGGAGGTTTGCTCCAAAAGGAAGGTCCTATGAGCGATAATGTGTGGGAGCTAGTAATGTCGTAACTCTTCACCAGCAACAGAGCGAAATATTGTGGGCAATGCGGACCAAAACATTGCAACACGAATTAATTAATAGGCCTACATAAATGAATGGAAAAGTTAGAAATTGTCTCGATAATTACTTGGTGAAGCAGTTATTCAGGATAGTGTGTATGCAACTATTGGAGAATGTGGGAACAACAGATGAACAATTGTGACTGATCGCTGGAGGAATATTTAGACGAAGGATGGTGGAAGGATGGACACTGGACAGATCAACAATCAAAGTCATATAGACTACTCTAGCATTTGCAGAACGGTAAGTCATGATCCACTTGTGTGTTGTATGTTTGACAAACGTGGGCAATCCGTTGTTCTTGGAAAATCCCATATCAATAGGTCTTCGGCTACTATATAGCTTTCGGACTTATCTTCGTGATTCTTCACTCAGTTTTCAAAGTTTGCGTTTGTTTCGTACTTTTTCTGACGTTATGGATATGCCTAGCGTCGTCTATTCGGGTGACCTACTTTGGTCGTTACGCTCTGTTGCGTCTAAGATTGCACGTACTTCACGTAAGGCACTGTTTAGCGCTGGGCTTTGGCGCCCGACTTTGACCTCCTTCTCAACCCATTGTTTGGATCGACAGTCAGCTGGACCTACTCAACCGCGACCGATTCAATCACAGCAGTGCCAACCGGGCGCCCCACCGAATTCCTCGTCGTCTCCTTCATCGTCTTCTGTTCCTGCTGCTGCTGCTGCGCCTTCTGCAGAGCGATCTCTTCGTCTGGCTACACTGAATGCCAGATCTATAAAGGAGAAATATGTTGCCATCGTCGACACCATCATCTCAAATGAGCTCGATGTTTTGGTGCTAACGGAATCTTGGCACCAAGCGTCGACAGATGTCTCGCTTCTCCGATCTACGCCTGTGGGCTACTCCGTCATTGATCGCCCACGTCCTCCGTCATCGTTGGACACTGTTTCTCGAGGCGGGGGCATTATTATCTATCATCGCGATCATCTACGCGTTAAGACGATCGCCCTCTCCTCCTCTCCTGTCACCTTCGAAGCCCTCGCTGTCTCTATCTCATCCTCATGTGGACCGCTCACTGTTCTGGCCATCTATCGTCCTGGATCCTCACCTCCGTCATCACTGTTCTTCGATGAACTCGGAACAGTTCTTGAACAGTTTGCCCTTCATAACACGCAATTGACTATTCTCGGCGATTTAAATCTCCATCTTGAGAATGCGACATTGCCATCTTCAATAGACTTTCAACTGAACATGGAGCAATTTGGATTAGCTCAACATGTATCCTCGGCGACGCACCAGGCAGGTGGCTGGCTGGACGTGGTTGTCACCAGGGATGACTGTTCTCCGCGAGTTGAGGTATTTCCTCCGATCATCTCGGACCATGGGCTGGTCACTGCCACCATTCCGTTTCTCCATGAAACGCCACTCTACGCTGTCAGACAGATCCGGGGATGGCGACGTCTTGATCGTGAGAAGTTCACGGCTGCTGTTCTGGCTGTTCCAGCCTTTCAAGACCCGATACAGTTCCAGGATGAACCTGCGGAGCATCTCTTCGACATCTTCCAACGTGAGATGACTGCAATCATCGATCGCCTACTCCCTCTACGTCAGGCAAGGATGCGTACTCGACCTTTATCCCCCTGGTTCGATGGGGAATGCTACACCTTACGTCGTCAAGCTCGTCGATTGGAGCGCGTGTTTCGCCGAAGTGGGCTCGCGGATGACAGAGCCGCTTGGGTGAAATTCGTTCGTACCATGCATCGTCGCCACAGGGAGAAGGAGGGTCAATACTGGGAAAGCAAGATCAAGTCCAGTACCGGAGACCCGAGACGCTTATGGTCCACCTTCAAGGACCTGCTGGGGAGTTCAGGAACTACTTCATCGCCGGCTCCTCCTCCGTTCTCAGCTGACGAATATGCTAACTTCTATGCCACAAAGATCAATGCTGTTCGTCGTGACACTGCTGACTCTCCGCCGCCCTCGTTCTCCTCGACTGAGCTCTCTTTTCCCACCCTTGCTCCAGTCACCGAGGCTGAGCTGCGTCGCCTCATCCTCGCCTCGCCTGCCAAGTCGTCGGAATTGGATCCTCTTCCGTCCTTTCTCATCCAGGAGCAAATCGAAACTCTCCTTCCGTTCCTGACGATCCTCTGCAATTCTTCTCTACGTGATGGTGTCTTACCGGCTTCACAGAAACGTTCCATCATCACGCCTACCCTGAAACAGACTGGACTGGATCCTTCTAGCCCTTCTAGTTTTAGGCCTATATCTAACGTCAGTTTTATCTCTAAACTAATCGAGAAACTTGTAGCTTCTCAGTTACTCAGTTACCTAGATTCTAATAACCTTCTACCGTGCCATCAGTCGGGTTTCCGTAAGGGTCACTCTACGGAGACTCTCCTTCTTAGACTTCTTAATGATGTCTATAGTGCTATTGACCGCTCTCAACTTACTCTTCTTGCACTCTACGACGTAAGTGCAGCCTTTGACACGGTAGACCACGATATTCTCCTGCGTCGCCTTTCTATTTCCTTTGGAATCTCTTCCTTGCCTCTTCAGTGGCTTTCTTCATACCTCTCTGATCGCTCTTCATCTACTGTCTTCCATTCGTCGCGTTCCCCTTGGATCCCTGTACCTATTGGCCTTCCCCAGGGTTCTGTGCTCGGTCCTCTTCTCTATATCCTCTTCACTGCTGACCTTGAATCTGTTCTCGCTTCTAGTGCTCTTTCTAGCCACTCATACGCTGATGACCTTCAGTCCTACTTGCATTGTTCTGTAAGTGGATGCTTTGAGTGCTGTTCGCTCGATGTCTCGTGCAACTGACACTCTGTCTGCCTGGCTTTCTTCCAATCGCCTGAGACTAAATCCTCTTAAAACCCAGTTCATATGGCTGGGTACCCGCCAGCAACTGGCAAAACTTGACCTGAACCTTCTTGCAGCTGAATTTCCTCTAATATCATTCTCTACCTCTGTACGAGACCTTGGTGTCATCCTTGATCAGGAACTAACCTTTACTAAACACCTCTCCTCTTTGTCTCCCTCCTGCTTTTACCATCTTCGTCAGCTTAGGGTCGTTGCTCGCTCTCTTTCAACCTCTGCTGCTTCTACTCTTATCCATACCTTCGTCTGCTCTCGTTTAGACTATTGCTCTTCTCTTTACACTGGTCTTCCCCTCAAGTCCGCTTGTCCTCCCTTGAGAGGGTCTTTCGGTCTGCGCGCCTTGTTGGTTCCATTCCTCGCTGTGGTAGTGTATCCTCCTACATGCATCATACTCTACACTGGCTTTTCCCCTCCGGCAGCGTATCCTATATCGGCTCTGCTCTCTCGTCTGGCAAAAGCGTCTTGGGTTCAGCTCCTCGCTACTTGTGCACCATCTTCACTCTCTCTTCTTCTCGTAAGGGTCGCTCAGCCCTCCGTTCCTCTTCTCGGGTGACTTCTTGGTTCCACATGCCCGCACTGCTACTATGCAGCACCGAGCATTCTCTGTTGTTGGTCCAACAGCGTGGAATGTCTTGCCATCTTTCCTTCGGTTATCTCCTCGCATTCACTCGGCTTCCTTCTACGCCCAATTGAAGACTTTTCTGTATGATCAGGCCTGGCTTGGGAGCGCCTCTGAGTAGAGCCCTTGAAGAGGCGCTATATAAATTCTATGATTGATTATGATTGATTGATTGAGATGTACTTCCTAAATAATCAACAGATTATTGATAACATACATTATCTGTATAATCATGGGATATGCCAAATGACGCCATGTAGCCTATGTAGTATGTATGCATAATACATGTATGTACACCTGTTTTTGCATGAACATAGGACCCTATTTATCTCGCAAATAATGTAGCCAGAGCAAATTCACGTGCTCTGATGTAAAGTGGGGAAGGCTTTCATTGCTACTAGGCGACCTTTCAGTCGGCAATTTATGCGTACTAATGTCCTGGACAGGGGTCCAGCGTATCACAGGACTTAACGTGTACTTGCCAGCTTATAAAAATTACTTTTGACCCAAAATAATTTCTTTTCAGTTGATGGAAACCTACGGCAGATTCAGTCCTGGATTCCTTTCTAAATCGAAATGATCTTTGCTTTCCTAATCTGTAGGCCTACTTCGTTCTTTAAATTAGTTTTTTTCCCACTTGAAGTCCCAAACCGAGAATTGGGACAAATAAGCCGAGGCTAGTCCAAACATTTAGTTCAAAGCCTTTGGGAAAATTCGAAAAAGTAAAAGAACTTTGAGCGTGTTTTGAGAAGTCAAGCTTATTCACCGGCTGCAATAGCAGGTCCCCAAAAAACCAA
>JACEVL010002279.1:0-20465 GCA_020284085.1 Aporrectodea caliginosa
GTAGACTAAAAATGTGAGAATAAATCAAAGTAACCGAATATTCAAAAAACGGTTCACGATAGGAGAATTTGAAGTTCTTTTTCTTGATCAGCAACCCAAAATCAATAAGCTACATCCAAACATGTTCAGGAAGCAAATCTTTGTTGCCCAGAGCAATCGATTTAGCCCATCTGTATTAGAACAACGGCGTTAAGGAAGTGATTATATAAAATTACATTGGGTAATATCAGATTAGACTGGTTTAGACTGGATTAGATCCGATAAGTTTTTTTGGCAAACACCTTTGTGGTATGCGTGTTTATTTAAAACTCATGGAATCAGTCTTTCTCTAGTTAGGTGTTACGAACCACGACTCCAATTAATTGCTTGAAGCTGAAGGATAGACAAGCAATTATTTATTCGTTTATTGAGAAAAATTAGTTGTCATTCCGCAACCAGGTACAGGTAATGAAAATCTAAGGAATTTAAATGATCTACAGACCACCACCAAAAGGATGAATTGTTATATTTCTTCATAGATAACGTTAACGTTAGCTAAATTCCAATGAATGTTAGTTAAATTCCGATGAATGGTACTATGACCTGTGATTTCATAACTAGTTGTGGTCACGTTTTCTTGGGTTTTGACCTATTTATGAATACTTAGACGACTTGGCGATGGACCACGAGGCAAACCGACTCGGACATTCTGAATTCTCTTACCCATCCAACTTCTACAGACCGCCAAAAGGATGAATTGTTATATTTCTTCCAAGATAAAGCTAACGTTAGTTTAACATTCTCCTTCTCGCTTCATCGTGCACTTCTGAACAGCTGTATTGTATTATACGATCCGAAAGATAAGATTCGATAAGATACGATCGATAAGATAAGATTCGACAAGACCAGATCCGATGAGATCCGATAAGGTTAGTTGAGCTTACGAGACAGTGTGTAGATAATTATGTGCGGATGTGCACATTGACTGTTGGCCGTTAAAGTCGAAAGCAATGTTGTTCTGCGTAAACTATGAGATGTCTTATTTTTGTGTATGGATGATTGTAGTCTACATCGACTTAAAATTTAGCGGTATACGCCTCGAGCCGCTACAAAATGCCCGTAAATACGCCTATTTTATATGCCTACATATATATACGGAGCATGTACTAGGCTTAAAACATGGTGGTGGACCAGTCATTTGAAATAACAGAATGTTTCAATTTTTTATTAATCTTGCGGTATTTGTAATTTCTGGATCGATCTAGGCCTACTTACGGATCAGTTTTGACGCAAATAACTTATTCTCAAAGTCAACACCTCTGGAGAATGAGAGTCTTGGAACTTTCCCTTCAAGTACACTGAATAGCGTATACGTTCGCATCACTATAACACTTCCACAGCCACACAGCGCATTGAGCCTTTGAGTCTTCAACTAAATAAATCTGAGAAATTTACGATAATGGCGCTATATAAATGAATTCGTAGTAACTCAAGACTCAGAATAATGTGTAGAATCATCAAAACAAAAAATGTGTATAGCGCCAGTCAAAACCATCTATAGTCTGCACAGAATAAAACCATCTATTCTAGCGTGCATTGTACTGTCATTAACTAACTGTTTGGATTAAAGCTATGGTTCGGGACAAAGCAATTATCCAAATCTTATGGAATTAGGTTAAAAGGCAAAGTATTCTATAAACGGATGCTTTGATGTCGGCAAATACAATAATTATACAGTTTAATTGTACTGTATGCGCCTATTGTTATGACTGAATGCCAATCAAAACTTTAGACTATTGGTATAATTAAAATTTACAATCGTAGGCCTGTGGTCTTGAATTTACACTGCAATTATATCATCTGTGGCCTGCGTTAGACCTACATGTCGAATACAAGTGCGCCTATACGCCTAAGCTTAGTGTGTGTGTACAGAATTTATGCATTACCCTACCTATAAGAGCAGTTTAGTTGCATAGGCCTAGTAACTATATATTACTCCTGCCAACTAATTACAGTAATAGGACCTATAGGCCTAATTATAATTACAACGTATACTTCCGTATTAAGAATGACAATCATAAAATCGAGTCTACGCTACATGCTGGACCATAAAACGTGTGCAGTTAGGGTGTGTGCACAGAACGTATGCGTTGCGTATAGGAGGAGTAGAAGACCTTCACAGGGGACTATGTATCGGGCGTAGAGTCAACACGGGTGTCGGATGCGTTCATTAATCTCGTTGCAATGATTAACGGCGCTCCCTCTATCGATAATTCGCGGTTTCACGGACCGTCGATCGCATTAATGATATCCGGCGCACGACTTGTACGGTCGGTCGGCGAAAGAGGTCCGCCGGGCGACAAGGAGTGTTGCATACCAGACCTATGGCTGCCCCTCGCCACCCCCCTCACGGGCCACCAAGAAACCCCGATGCTCACGCAGACACACATCTACAAGCTTCTGTCACAAAGACAGCCAACAGCTATGCACAGAGCCCGTTGTAATAAAGGAGACACATTCTTTTACTCATCCGTCCATCCATCCATCCATCCATCCATTTATCCATCCATTTATCCATCTATTTATCCATCCATCCGTTTGTCCATCCATTTACCCATCAATCTATCTCTCTTTCCATCAGTCAATCCATCCACTTATCCATCTATTTATTCATCCATCCATCTACCCATCCACCCATTCACCAAACCATTCATTTATCCATTTATCCATCCATCCATCCATCCATCCATCCATCCATCCATCCATCCATTCATCCATCCATCCATCCATCCATCCATCCATCCATCCATCCATCCATCCATCCATCCATCCATCCATCCATCCATCCATCCATCCATCCATCCATCCA
The DNA here is from genome assembly GCA_020284085.1 of Aporrectodea caliginosa. Taxonomy (NCBI): domain Eukaryota; kingdom Metazoa; phylum Annelida; class Clitellata; order Crassiclitellata; family Lumbricidae; genus Aporrectodea; species Aporrectodea caliginosa. Next base: position 2,849 of record JACEVL010002279.1, read on the forward strand.
TCCATCCATCCATCCATCCATCCATCCATCTATCTATCGTTCATCTATCTATCTATCTATATATAATGTATACAATATACATACATTCATACATGCACATTGCACACAGTGACACAGACATACATCATGCGGCATTTGTTAATCAGTTTAAACTTACAATTTCAAACTTTAAAGGATTTTTTGTAAAATCTATAAATTAAAATTTTATTTTCTCGAACTGAAAACGTTTACACAGAATTCGGAATAAAAGAAGAGTACGAATGATCTTCTAATGGAGGGCAGAGTAGGCTAGCTGTGGCGGTTGAAATGTGAGCCCTGGAGCAAGAAGTGATGTTGAAAGGAGGGAATTGATTTTGGTCCCAACCCATTGAGACAACATTACTCCTATGCTCTGGAGACCTACCCCAGATCGTTGACACCTTATATTTGGATAGCCGGAGCGTTGCAATCAGTAGTAGAAAGTTAGCAACAGATTGTATGGGTGAACAACTGAACATGACGGAATCCATCATTAGCATTTGACACTCCAACTCTGAAAGAAAACTAAGCTCAAGCTGTAGGATCTAGGATCTAGGATTAAGCGGAGGTATACCTTGCAGTGGGGGAATTTAACTATTATCTGCCTGCCGCCCCAAGTCAGATTTTTTCACAGTTAACAATAATGTTCTAAGGTGACACAGGTTGCGTTTAATAAAATTATATTTCCAGATGACCTAAAACCCAATTTCTTCAGCCAAACACTTTTTGCCGTCGTTAACACTCGTGAGATATTGGCATATCTCTTCAACGTCTGATTATCGTGGCGCTTGACTCGTTGTTCCATTTCACACATACACCTCAATCCAGTTCACCCTATTTCTTAACGACAGGCTCTTTTCCCCTTTCCCCGTTCATCTGTCGTAGTCGTCCAATCGTTCATCCTCACTTGACGCTTCGATGGATCTCCATTCCCTGTGCGTCGGTGAAGCGTCAAAGGAAACGAAAATAGGTGACGCAGACAGAAGGAGAAAGCAGTTACTATAGGACAGGCGGAGGACTAGAAGACGGCCACTTATTCTTAGACAGACAGGCAGGCAGGCAGGCAGGCAGACAGGCAGGCAGGCAGACAGGCAGGCAGGCAGATAGAGAGACAGACACAGACAGACAGGTAGGCAGGCAGACAGGCAGGCAGGCAGGCAGGCAGGCAGGCAGGCAGGCAGGCAGATACATGTAACTATAGGTAGACAATGCAATGAATGCATACATGCATTTATTCATACATATACGATTATACGTACATACGATTACGGTGCAATGATCTTGGGCTTGCAAACATAAATACATACATACATACAGAGTCTCTCAGACACATCTGTGTGCCTGTCTGTCTCTCTGCAGAAAGACAGACGCAGAGACATGCAGACGTAGCCTACAGACAGACACACACACGGACTAAACGTCTGGACAATACGACAGGTGATATAGAAGGCAGCAGACAAGGCTAGAGTGAGAAAGTCAAGGAGCAGATAGTAAGACAGCGACACAAAGCGTACATACCGATACCCTTACCCAGGGAACGTGAGTAAGATTTGATTGACAGAAAAGGAGACAATAATGAGAGAAGTTGGAGCATCTGAAAGATGCGCAGACAACGAAAAGCAATATGTGGCAAATGTTGCACGGTAGCCGATGTAAGTATGTAGTGTGTGTATGTATACTGTATACTATGTATGTATGTTTGTATGTATGTATGTGCGTATGTAGGCTACGTATGTATGTATGTATAGAACCCTATTTGTGCGTAGACTATATGTATGTTTATGCGAATTAGCAAGCACATAGGTAATCAATCCGTTCAAGTTCATATATGCATACAGATATATTTACATATACACAATATACACATAATAGGTATATTTAAATATATATATACATAAATAGGCCCTACGCAAATGCATTATATATGTACATATATAAGTGAATATACATGTACATTATGTATGTGTAAATATTTATGTCCCTATAGAAAGTGAGCAATGAATCTCGTCAATCAATCAATCGATCAATCAATCAAAATTTATATAGCTCCCCTTCAAGATCCCTACTCAGAGGCGCTCAGGAAAATTGCGCAGAGTGACATTAGACGAATGCTTCTTTCTTGTACCATTTGCATATAAACTTCAACAGACGATTTATCGAATTGCAAAATTGGAGATGTGCGCAATTTTCCGAGTTCCCAGAGTGCAGCTGTGTGCGCAATTTTCTCAGTGCCTAACTTGCAACGTAGGCTCAACCAACGATAGCACTCAGCCGTAGAAAGAACAGAGGAAAGGGAAGGAATGAAAGATGAGAAGGAAGGGAGCATAGAAGGAAGGCAGAAGACTTGGAAAGAAGAAAGAAATATACAGAGACGGAGATGAATGAATACTTATGATATCGAATCGCTATAGACATATTAATTATTTGTTAATTTATAAATACACAAAAAATACACAATTACTGGCCTAAATAGATAGGTCTAACGCTATCAATTGTATATAATATTTTATATAATTTATAATTTTTATATATAAGCTTACTGTTTATATTTATACAAATAGGCTATAATTATTAATTATGTATACATTTACAAAATATAAACCGATTCTGGAAACTGACCTACGACGTCTGCTTCTTTCTTCGAACTTAAAGTCTTGTGAACTGGACCCTCTTCCTCCATTTATTGTTGCTGATGTTGTTGATGACATTGTTCCATTTTTACTGTATCTATTTAATAGGTCTCTCTCTCTCTGAAGGCTATCTTCCTGTCTCACAAAAACAAGCTCTTGTTTATCCTACCCTTAAAAAACATAATTTGGATCCTAACCTCTGTCAGAATTATCGCCCGATTTCCAACCTTTCCTTCCTTTCCAAGACTCTTGAACGCCTGGTCTCTCTACAACTTCTCCCCTATCTTGAACAGTCAGGACTTCTCCCTCCTTGTCAATCAGGCTTCAGGGCTAATCATTCAACTGAAACTGTTCTTCTGTCCCTGCTCTCTGACATCTACTCTGCTGTTGATAGATCTGAACTTACACTGCTGGCTCTCTTTGATGTCTCTGCTGCCTTTGACATGGTTGACCACGACATTCTGCTGCAGCGCCTCGATACCTCTTTTGGCATCAGAGGCCTTCCTCTTCTCTGGCTCCGTTCTTACCTTACTGGTCGTACTCAAAAGGTTATTTGTGGTGACTCTAGAACTCCTTGGGTCTTGATTAAATATGGTGTTCCTCAGGGCTCTGTCCTGGGTCCTCTCCTCTACCTCTTATATACGGCCGACATTCCAGCCATATTCTCTAAACACTCGTTAACTGGTCACCTCTATGCTGATGATGTACAGGCGCTTATTCATGGTCCACCCTCGGCTCAGCTTTCTCTTACTGGCTGCATTGATGCTCTCTCTCGAGACTTGCACCTCTGGATGTCCTCGAATCGGCTCGCACTTAATCCAAATAAGATGCAGCTCATCTGGTTCGGCACTCGCCAACAGCTTCTTAAGCTAGATCTCCCTCTTCTTGCAGAGAGAATCCCGTCCTTCACTTTTAACTCCAGTGTACGAGATCTTGGCGTAGTCCTGGACAGCACCCTTACCTTTTCTGAACATATTGCTAATCTTACACGTTCTTCTTACTTCCACCTGAGGCGACTTAGAGCAATTCGACGCTCTGTCTCCTCCTCTGTCTTTACCTCTATTGTCCATGCCTTCGTCTGCTCTCGGATCGATTACTGCAATTCTCTCTTGGTTGGCCTCCCAAAGGTTCGTCTCTCTCCTCTTCAGTCTGTTCTAAATTCTGCGGCCAGACTAATAGCCCGACTTCCTCGCTCATCCCACATATCTGCTTTCATGTTTGACCACCTTCATTGGCTCCCTCTTATTGCTCGTGCTCAGCTCAAGATACTTTCTTTAATCTACCGGTCGTGTACTGGCCAAGCTCCCAAGTATCTGTGTGACCTTATCCGGCTGCCGGCCTCGGCTACTTCTCTACGCCCGCTACGCTCATTAAAACCGGTCTCTTTGTCCTGCGAGCGAGAATTTCTATGGCTAAAACGCGAGCCTTTGCCTTCATTGGCCCTGCACTATGGAACCAGCTTCCTCCTTTGACTCGTTCTTGTTTATTAACTGGTGGGCCAAGTGCCTCTTTTCGTTGTCTCAAGACTTCTTTCTTTTCTCTGGGTCTTTCGCACTGGGAGCGCCTCTGATTGGTGTGCACTGTGAGAGGCGCTATATAAATTGATAGATACAATACAATACAATAGGCTACTCATGTTAGAAACATTTACATATACATTTTATATACGTTTGTAACATTCCACAAGAATATACATACATGTATATGTATATCGTCTAGTGTTTATGCGTGTGTGTGTGTATATGTGTGTGCAAAGGCACACAATAGTATGAGCGATACAGACAGGGGGATTGAGCGTCTTGTTGACTTCTTAGATCATACTCGATCTGTGTGCACACATGGAATCTGTCAATAGATTCTGAGCCTGAAATCTCTGGACTGATGCTCAGAGTATTTGCCTCCAGATATGGTCCCTACGTCTCACAGCTGCATCCACGTCGTTCGTCAATGTGGTCTTACGATTAGTATTTGGTCCAATTGGTTTCTGTTTACATAGACCTGGACGGGTAAGCCTACTGGAGGCCTACGTCCATTGACGTAGCGGTATTTTGCTATAGCGCATCAATCTGAATAAGTCGACCCGTTAAAGAAGCCTCCGTCTGAATGCGACCCTTCATCCGGTTCATGTGGCGGTGTGCGCGCGTTATCTTTTCTAATTTCCTGATTTGCTGTCACCGCTACCCTCTTCAGAATTGCACGCATTCAATTGAAGTATTCATGTGGCTAAACATTTCTTTAGTGCCTTTGTAGAACCATTCATAGTGGCCACCTCTGCTTCATATCCCTGCAAGCATGCACACATGGGACTTTTATTCTCAAATGGGACCCTTATAGACCCAAATTGGTTTCATAAAGAATATACGTAGGCTATACTTAGCCTACGCATTGGCCCCAACAAAATGTTCATGGCTATCATGTTAGTTTTGGTTATGCAGCCTTGTTAGCGTGCCGAACTGCATTCGTATCTGAATTTGTCAGCCTGGGGTCCGGTAAACCTAAATGAAATTGACGGGGTTGGGACGGCAAGCGAGGATAGCGCGATGCACCTAACGCCTAAGGGGTCTGGGAAGTGTTGTAAGCTCCCTATAACGGAATATCGTTTGGAGTCCTGGAAGCATGCGCGTTTGCCCAACATGATCTGACCACTGCAGGTATCGAATAAGTTGAAATTGCCTGGAAAACCACGTCATAGTATGATGCTTGTATCTACTGACAAAACACAGTCGAGTCACTGATCCGATCATGCGGACGGGAGACCTTAGCTACTCATCGGATATCGAAGAATGCCAAGGTTGATGGGATAGGTCTCAGAGGAAGTACGAAGTTCAGGACTCTCCTGACGAGGTACGAACTGTCAGTCCAGAGGACGGGGTGACTAATCCCTCTTTCCTTTTCTTCTTATTACTCTGTCTCTATCTCTTAGAAGCGTATTTTTTCTCAGAACAATAGTATTATTAATATTCCCTTATGACGTACTGTTTCAAACGTGACGTATACTTTACCAAAATTCTGCCACAAAGTTTGTGGCACAAACTAGGCATAGATATGAGACGTAGGCTATTGCACTCAGCTGCCCCAACTATGCAGAATGGGACGCATTCGTGATTCTCCTGATTGATATCTCTGCATCCGGAAAGGTCTGAGAGTTCTGAGTTCCTATATCAAATATATCGATGCATGAGTCACGGAGGGTAAGAAGACCTTCCAGCCAACATAGGTTAAAGGTCATTCTGTGTGCTTTAACAAACAAATTAAGTGTTCCCACGGTGTTTCCCACTCGGTTTCGAGATTAATATCACTTGAACCGCTGAAACGGCTCACGTGGTGTAACCTTGTACACCGATCAAAGCGTTGTTTCTCAGAGGCTGTTGTATAGCTTGTACCCGACAGTGTAGGTCATTGCGTGTGTAGGCCTACCCTCATCTGAGTATTATATAGGCCGCTTAATTGAGACGAAATTAATAATTATTAAGGTCCGCACTCTGCAGAACAAATGTAAAGAGAAGGATGTATGCCATTGGTCTGTGTGCATAACAAGGGCGTAGCCAGAAAACAATTTCGGGTTTCCATTTGGGGGTGGGGCTTTCACTGACATGGTCGCAGATCGAGTAAGGACCGGGTCCTTTTTGAAAAGTTCAGTGTTTTTTGTCAATTATTTATTTGGGGTTGAATCCGTGTTTTTGTCAATTATTTATTTGTGGTTGAATCCGTGTTTTTTGTCAATTATTTATTTGTGGTTGAATCCGTAAACCCCCACCCTAAATTATGTACATGGTGGATCAGCATTTGAAAAACGTGTAGGCGATACGCCACAAAATGCTAAGATGCATGCTGTACAGTGTACATATTGCATAGGGTCTATATGTGTAATTATGGTAAGCGTAGGTTATAATGTCTAGCGTTTTACAAGCCGTAGTATTGTGGACGAGCTGCCGTTCATAAATTGAAAGTAACTTAAAATTTACATTGTAGAGGCACCAACACATCATGTGAAACCTCATCATCACACCAAAGTCCTAGTTGTTCCGCGGGGTCATTATAGTGACATAATTATATAGTAGGCTCGAACTTTCTGGACCAAACAGGTTTATGTCTAATATTATGTTTCACGTTAGCCTAATTATATTTTTTGTTTTAATTATAACAACGTTTGCATCTATGATAAATGATAAATCTGTAACTGCTGGTTCCTTATTTGCGTTTAAGTGCAAATCATGAATTAATGACATATCTCTTCCTGTTTGAGAGCTAGCCTACGTATTAGGCCTATACGAGCTATTGATAACAGACAAATTAATTCTTGTTATAACCGTCGCAGACTGCTTCCAGCTTGCAGCTGCAAGCATCCATATAGATGGCAAACCGATTATGCAGACTGCATCATGAAAGTTTATTGAGGGATGTTCAGCATTTCATCTGAACAATTTGTTAAAAACTATCCAAGAACATTAATGTGTATTCGTCTACCACTCATTCGCCACGGTCACCATAGAACTACCCTACTAAAACCGCGTTGGCCTACTTTCCTTATTATTTCTTTGAGTTCGAATTGTAGGCCCCTACTTCTTATTAAAAGGAATCGAAAATTTTACAAATAGGTGCTAATCGAACGTTTTTAAAACTGAACTCATTGCCAGCAATAAGTCCGCATTCCGTAACCATGGTTGGTTTGGTAAATATATGACCTCGATCTGCACTTATAACGACCAAAGTCAACCGCACGTGGATTCTCCATTTCTGATCGAGAAATTCGTTCATGCCTTGTCTCTTAAACCAGCATACGTAGCAGCATTGCGCCAATGTTCTACCTACCGTAACAAACAAAACCACGAACGATGGCCCTATACTGAACGCGACGTTGACGCACTGCAAAGTGTACGATGTAGGCCGACATATTCCACGTGCACATGTACTTTCCATATTGACTTAATTCCTGTTTAGCCTATAGTTTATGTTCCCAGGGAAGGAGGATGTTGCTTATCTGATAATTAAATTTGACATGATTTTTTAATTCATGATCTGTAAAATATTTAATTGTCAAGTCATACGAAGGCCTACATAAAGCAATGCTGGGCCAATAGCACAGGTCCCAGAAGCATAGGCCTACCATGTTTCGTTCAGTGCTTGTTCAATCCCAACAAACTAGTTCAAGTACTTAAACACTGTTCTCGAATTGTAATCAAATGCGAGTACAAGTACATCTCTGCTAATGGCGCGTATAGGCCTATATAGGCCTATCAATTTAATTCCATAATTTTGGCAATTAGGCTAAGTGTGTCCAGGGTGTTAGAATTGCAGCCAACATAATGTCGACATGACAATTCTAAATAACATTAGGGCCTATTATTATAGTATATATTATTACATATATTATTATTATATATATTATATCAATTTCGATAATTATAATGTACACGCTGTCACATTACACTCGTGGAATCATGCAATGGCAGGCCAATTTCAGACTACAGCCAAAAAAACAACATTTGTAATAGGCAACTTATTTAGCTCCAGACTCTATGCACAAAGCATCAACCGATGGCCCATCATCACACAAAAAAAACCATGAACATTGGGCCCTATGTTCATTGTAATTGTAATTGTAATTGAACACTTGTTATAGCGCCCCTTAGGGATTCAGAGGCGCTCCCGGCTACTGCGCGGACGCTGAATCGGAGTTTCACGCCGAAGCGCATGAGCAATTGCAGTGAAGGACTTGCCCAGGGTCCCTACGCGGCGGCTTTTTTTAGGTGGATTCGAACCCGCAACCCTCCAGCTGCAAGGAACCGAGAACATACCCCAAACCACCGCGCCCCAGTTGTATTGTGATGTGTTGTATTGTATTGTATTGTACTCCACGTTTATAATGCGACCGAGCCACCCGCAGTAAAGATCCGAGAAATTAATCTCTGATAAACCGACCGACCCGGAATCGAACACGGGGCGCCGGCGTGGCGAGCGGGCTACCAACCCACTCGGCCACTCAGGATCCTTGTTCACCCTATGTCAAGTGCTATATTTCGGTGCCTACTTCTTCTTAGTACGCAACATAGAAACACCGAAACACCGATTTTCTACACTTCCGGTTTGTTTAGCACTTCCTATTAGCTAGTTATCCGTTCGACACAGGACAATCTAATAGCGCGATACTATCATAAGTTCAGAACTAACGACAGTTGCTTCTACAAGAGAACAAGACTTTCGTTTCGAGACAGTTTCGAAAAAGTCAAGAAATGACCTCGAGATCGAGACCGAAACAGTGGGGTCCGAGATCGAGACATCTAAAAACCTTTCTTGAGACGTCTCGAGACCGAGGCAGTGTCTCGAGAAAATCCAAGTCTACCATGTTTAGTTGTTTACACCTTGCGGTAATTGTATTCCATGGATCTCGTGAGGTCACATCACTCACCTTGACGTTCCAAGCGGCTATGTCTTAGAAAGGCGATTTCGGAGTCTGGTCTAGAATTTTCTGTTGTTTTACAAATGAATCCGAAAGACACGCGCCTGACTCTCTGCGGCAATTAGGCCTACACTCCATTAGTCCTATATCTATAAATGTCAAGTAGGCCTAATGGGTCAATTGGTACGTATACCACCTCAAGTGATCTTGACATACCAGGTAAATCGATATTCCTAAGACGTATGCCTAGCCTACCTGTTATTCTGTGAATCACTGGGTTTGTTTAGCTATATTTAGGATTTTGCTTCGTTATTGGGCGTTGCAATTGCGGTGCGGCTGACTATCATTTGGCCTAAACTTTCGTTTTGGAAAAAAACTTCTTTTATTCACCAACAGCTTCCGACAAAGTTCAGTATAACGCACCTGCCTCTGCGATAGTAATCAATTATGACTAATCTCATTTTTATAAAATAGTTATTTCAATCTCTACTAGGGAGATATTTTTGCAAATTTGCAAATTACATAAATAACCAACATGCAATAACCTGACCAACAGTTGCCAAATTAGATGTAGGGGCCGTCCATAAATGACGTCACGCTATTTTTGGCCGATTTTTAACCCCCTTCCCCCCTCGTCACACTTCGTCACAAAAAGTAAGACCCCCTCTGAAAATGACGTCACAAAGCTCTGATCCCCCTCCCTAAAACCAATTTCCATGGCGAAGCAAAATGCTCCTTCGTGGAACAAATAGCGAAAGCATGAATATTTTAAAATCTAACGATGACCAAATATTGAAATAATTAGAAAATTATTAATAATGGTGCCCGTATACATTAAAATAATTAAAAAAACAATGAAAATTTAATCCTCAAAATTAGTGCTGTTAATATTAAAATTAAATTGTTGTTAATTGTTAAATTTAATAACATAGACCGGGTGTGACGTCACACTACTCAGACCCCCCCACCCCCATGTCACACATCGTCACAAATTTCCGACCCCCCCTAGGTGCGTGACGTCATTTATGGACGGCCCCGTAGGCTAGACCTACGTGGTTCTTGTCTTGTAGTTAAAGAAACGAATGGTTAAAACTCTAAAATGGAGCGTGATGTTGGAAGTTGTGGATCCGAAACGTGAGCCATGAGAAAGGAGGACATCAAGTGATCGATTGGTAGCCTTCAAAATGTTGATTTGACGGAGGATGGAAACAATGAGTTATATGGAACACATAGCAAACGAACAAGTTCTGAAAATTGGCTGGCGAAGAAAGATCTAAGATAGCTGCAATTATGGAAGCGACATAAGCCTACAGAATGGATTGATCATGGTCTGAGATGGACTTGTTCTTGAAAACAGTCATTGAGGGCAGAATGGAGGGAAGCAGGACAAGAGGAAGATCCAGACAAATGCTTATGAACTGGATGATGGCGGATAGATACAGCAGGCTTCCTCATCATCATCATCATCATCATCATCATCATCATCATCATCATCATCATCATCATCATCATCATCATCATCATCATCATCATCAGTTCCTGACGCCAGCCATTTGGCGGCGATGGGTACGAATAAATGACCTCCATTGTTCTCGGTCTCTTGTCAGGTTCATTGCTCCCCTTAGTGTCAGTCCAAGTGATGTTATGTCTTCATTTATATTGTCTATCCAATGTAGTCTTGGTCTGCCTTTGTTTCTTTTTTCCTCTGAATCTTGTGTGTAGTGCATTGTGTGGAATTCGGTCAACTGGCATTCTTTCTACATGCCCACACCATCAGAGTCTTTGTTGAATGACTTTGTCTAGCAGGGTTGTTTGGATACCTTAGTCTAATGTCAGCGTTCCTTATTTTCTGCAGTCTTGAAATCCCTGCGATCTTCCGTAGCCAACTCATTTCTGCTGTAAGAATTCTTTTCTCATCCTGTTTTCCCATTGTCCAGCATTCCGATCCGTATAGGAAAATCGGTTGTATCATCGTCTCGTATATTTTAATCTTGGTTTTCTGTGTCAATTCTCTGCTTCTCCATATCCTGTTCATCATTCCAAATGCTTGTGAAGCGCGTCCAATTCTTCTTTGTATATCTGAATATCATTGCTGCCATCTGAGTTTATTAGCCCTCCTATAGGTAGACTGAATTGTTCCACTTGCTCAATATCTTCTTCTTAGATGTTGATCCTTATTGGTGTCTCTTTGGTCATTTCAATCACCATTGTTTTAGTTTTCTCTGCGTTGATCATTAGGCCGAATCTTCTGCTGGTTTCGTCAATCTGTGTCGTAATATCCTGTATACACTTATATAGTTCTGGTCCGCTTCTAGTGAGGCCATGCAATGTCGTCAGCAAATAGGAGATTATTCACAAGCCCTCCATTTAATTTGATTCCTGTCTCGGTGTTGTTAAGACAGCTTAGGCCTAGAATAAAGAAAGGTTAGCAGAAAGGGGAGTGGCGCCATTGAGCGTTTGAACCAGCCTAAGGGCAGAGAACCTGACAAAGACGATTTATTGTCGATAGTCGATACAGACAACCATATTAAAACAATAGGACCCAACACATAAATAAAATTACTGACTGTTTTAATTTGAGGTGTTATTCCGTGACTCAGGAAACAATTGATAAAACAAAAGTAGAATCACAAATCTGTCATTTTCAGCTCCTGAGAAACCAAACGTTAAACATAGCTGGTCTAGTGACCTTGAACTACAAGGTCATGCAATGATCTACATTCTACAGTGTCGAGTAGGCCTATACGTTTTTTGGATTCCGAGACGTCCAAACCCGTAAAATAGATAGAATGAAGACCATTCTATCACTTGTAGTAACTGTTGGGTCATTGGCAGTGGCTAATAAAAACCAGATCAATTGACCTGGGAACTACAAGGTCATGTCTTTGTGATGATGGTGAAGCCGTATCTAAGGGGGTGTTTTGGGTGTTTAAACACCACCCGAAATTAAATTATGTAAAAATTAAGCCAATGCATTTACACCGAAAACTCCATGCCAACTACATAGTAGTCTATGTTGAATGCAGGTATGTGTGTATGTGCTATATGTCTTTAGATAGATAGGTAGATACCCACCGAAACAAAACAGGCAGGCTTGGGTCATGCGATTCATGCATTTATGCAATAACTCTATTAATTGTATTTACGTACCTACATAATCATGTATGTATGAACGTGTATATATACATGTATATGTGGTAGTGCCATTCCGAAGCCTGGAGACATATCGTCGTTAGTTAAAACTTAAAGGTCACTGCAAGTATCTAAAGACCTTGAACACGAAGTACAAAAATCATTTCTCTATCACCTTAACAGCTTAGTTCCTCACATGGACCTCGTTAAACTGTTGGAATTCGTTGACTATAGGACAAGCCATTTAAGCCTAGTCATCTACTGAGGCTTAGAAAACAGATTTTTCGATCAGTTTCAAGCCATGTAAAATAATATCTGCAGCTTGCATGCCTGGTGTTTTGAATTAGGCCATAGATACGTAGCCTACCTGGCGTTTGTTATAATTTTGCGCAAAGCGGTGCAGAAAGAAACTGCAATTAATTCTGCTGATTTGTTAAAGAGGTGATATTGTTTGCTATGTTCATGAAGTGTGAAATTCTACTACAATATATGCAAGTGCTAGGCCTATATACATGCATAGCATAATAGGCTATGTCCCGTTGTTGCAAGTAACATCACAGTAAGCCCCATAAATAATTAGTTATAATATTATTTACAATTTATTATTTAAAATCAAAGTCTAAATAATTATTTATACATATGTTTTTTTATTTTCTTAGTTAGGCCTACTTGAGATTATGCTGAATTAATTAGCCTAAAGAGCGCTAACAATATTAATAATAATAATAATAATAATAATAATAATAATAATAATAATAATAATAATAATAATAATAATAATAATAATAATAATAATAATGCGTTGGATGCGCTGCATCCACACGACGCATTCACCCTGCTGAGGAGCAGCTTAAGCATACCGAAGCTGCTATAGGCCTAGGCTACACATTAAGAACATCAGCCTGCTTCTTAAACGAAGAACTTCTACACGTCTTCGACGAAGTCTTGAGAACTGGTCTGTGTAGCCTTATCAAACGCGACGATCAATGGATCCAGGCATCTTTACCTGTTAGAACGGTGGTCTGGATTCGCAGTGCCGTTATGTTGGCAACTTCCTGCCTTTTTGGCATCAGCCACTGGCACGCGAAACCTTCAAGACCGACTGTTACAAACGTTCCTCTAACAATCACAGAGGCTTTTCGATTGGTCAGAGAAGACTCATAATAGCAGAAGGCTCACATACAACGGGAATGGGACAGCGCACTCTCTAACATGCACTTCAAGGGCTGTCAGAAAGAGCGAGTGATTCTGCTGTTAAAGCCAGATTGTTAGCCGTGCAACCGCCACCCTCTGGAGATTGGCTTTCACTTCCCATTACGACAGCAGGATTACGGATGTCAGGAGAGGTGATAAGAATCGCAGCTGGCTCCGGCTGGGCACTGCATTGTGAGAAAAACACTCTTGCAAATGTGGTGCCATAGTAGAATCCAACGGCCATCGCGGATTCTTTTGTATGAAAGGAGCAGGAGAACAACAACGACATGGCATGATGAATGACGTAATTTGGCAGGCTTTCACCAGAGCCAAAATACCGGCCATCAAAAGCCCAATGGCCTCTCCAGATCAGACAGCAAAAGGCCTGACAGTCACCATCATACCTTGGCACAGAGGTCGTTGCTTGGCATGGGATGTCACGGTGCCAGATACTTTCGCTGCATCCTACGAACATATAACATCGCAAATCGCAGGTGCGGCAGCGGAAAAGGCAGCTCGCAACAAGGAAACCAAGTATGCTGCTATCACACAGTCACATCATTTCGTCCATGTGGCAGTCGAAACTGCAGGAAGCTGGCACACAGAATCATTGCAGTTTGTCCAAGAACTAGGACGCAAGATCTCAGCAGCGACAGGCGACCAGCGTGAGACTAGTCATCTTCTACAACGCTTATCAGTCGCCCTACAAATTGGAAACGCTCTATCTGTTTTAGGCACCACAGATTGCAACAACAGTAGCCCAGGACTGATCGAAGGCTTCTAAATATTGAAAACAGTTACTTTTAATCAGTCTGTACATAAGTTTGTTGGCTTTATGAAGAAATAAATTTGCTTCTATAATAATAATAATAATAATAATAATAATAATAATAATAATAATAATAATAATAATAATAATAATAATAATAATAATAATAATAATAATAATAACCATCCAGCTTGAAGTACGGCAACTTCACTCTACAATCGCAGGAAGGCCCGCAACAAGGAGACCCACTAGGTCCGGTTCTCTTTTGCCTACCGCTCCAAGAAGTTCTTACTCACTTACAATCGCCGCTAGCCTTTGGTTATTTAGATGATCTCACCGTGGGCGGCGGGTACGAGAAAGTGTGCGAGGACGTCGTGGCAATAAAGGAAGGTTGCGCACGTTTGGGCTTATCGATCAACAGCTCAAAATGCGAAGTAATATCCAGGGACGCAAATATCGACCTACCGGAACCGGTGAACCAATAATTCCTGCGCGTAGATCCATCATCGGCAGAGCTGCTAGGCGCAACTCTATCTCCACGTGAGGCCCTTAACGATACTTTAAACTCAATCGTATCGAGGTTGTCAAGTACTATGAAAAAGCTGGAGCAGATACCAAGACAAGACGCACTCCTGATACTACGATGTTCAATTGGGGCTCCGAGGCTCATATACATTCTCCGCTGCACGCCTTGTCATGACCACCCGGGCCTCATGAAATTCGACGCTGGATTACGAGCTGGCACCGAGAGCATTCTTAACATCGCTCTCTCTGACGATCAGTGGTTACTCACATCCATGCCTATCAGGATGGGCGGACTTGGAATAAGAAGAGCATCTTCGTTGGCACTTCCAGCTTTTTTAGCCTCAGCCGCAAGATCTCAACTCACCCAATCGCTCATCCTCACTCTCACTCAGGTGCCCGAAGACTCTATCGTGGAAGTAATGAGAACCCGATGGCAGCAGAGCATTGCAGAAACGACCGACTTCCCATCAACAGACGGCAATCAGTCTTCATGGGACACGCCGCTGCTCTCGGTGGCCATGCTGGAGATAACATCGCGCTCTCGGGATTCGTACGACCGAGCCAGGCTTAATGCTATACAGGCCCCACACGCCTCGGACTGGCTATTCGCCCTCCCTCTAGCATCTCAAGGCTTAAGACTCAATGACGAAGATATGAGGGTAGCGGTGGGCTTGAGACTGGGGGCGGTCATCTGTGCCCCACACACATGTCCATGTGGTACAATGGTTTCAGCCAGAGGATCGCACGGTTTGGCTTGCACGTTGGGTTTCGGCAGACAAGCCAGACACTCTTCCATCAATGAAATCGTGCTACGCAGCCTCATCAGGGCAGGTACACCGTCGATCAGGGAACCGACTGGCCTCGCCCGATTGGATGGGAAAAGACCAGATGGCCAAACCCTGATTCCATGGAACAACGGGCGTTCCCTGATTTGGGATGTCACAATTGTAGACACTTTTGCGCCGTCGTACTTGGTCGAGACAGCTGTAGCGGCGGGAGGAGCGGCGGAAATAGCCGCGACTAGAAAGAAGAACAAATACGAGGAGCTTCAAACAAGATACCTTTTTACTCCAATCGCGATAGAGACGATGGGACCTTTGGACCAGGAGGGCCTGGCTTTTATCAAGGAACTCGGCAGACGGTTGACCAGAACAACGGAAGATCCACAAGAAACCTTCTTCCTTTTTCAAAAGATCTCTGTTACTGTCCAGCGATTCAACGCTGTCGCATGCCTTGGTACAATGGGGCCCTAGAACTCTGATCTTAGAGGAACAATAACTGTTTTATAATAATAATAATAATAATAATAATAATAATAATAATAATAATAATAATAATAATAATAATAATAATAATAATAATAATAATAATAATATAATAATAATAATAATAATAATAATAATAATAATAATAATAATAGTAATAATAATAATAATAATAATAATAATAATAATAATATCTTTTCTTTATTGAAGCGCTTGACAAACGCACTGCGCTGTACATTTACCCATGTTCTCATTTAAATTAAGACCTAGAGCACACACAACCATACTCTCCCACCCAAAGACAACTCTCAATTTATTCCCAGATCCTTATATAAAAATATTTACTAGTTTATTCTAAAATTTTCTAATTAACTTTAATTATCAATAATCGCTCATGTAAGCAGTTCTGCGTTTTTGTCAGATTGTTTTTCTCAATAAACGAATTATTATGATGAACTGTACATACTTACCAAAGTTGCTGGTTCGTGTTTCTATTCTTAGTTACTTCCTTGTTGATCTGTTGACCATCTGTACGATCCGTCTTTTATTTAAGTTTCGTTAGTTTCTCGAAATGGTTTAAAATTACGAAATCTGAATTATTTCTTTGTGATATTATTCTTTCGAGCTGTTGCTGTGGCAGGTAATCACATCGAAATAAAGCGTATAAAAACGGAGGTTGTATATATACGCAAATGGTGTAGCGTGTGGCTATTTATGTAGCGCATTAAATGGGATTTACTAATGTTTTAATTGTTAATACGAGTATTTGTCATAATTTATACTGATTGCGATAAGAGAGGTGATCTTGTAACATTTTTGTGATCACTGTCGAGTGTTCCAAAGGGGTTGAATTGAAATCGAAAGGGCTTGAGTTTGTACGGTGATTCATGTCTTTTGGCAACGTGTTATCCAAAGCACTACTTGACTTGTAATAGATGTTCAAGGTGGTTGGCACAAAGCAGGGCTGTTAAAGGAATTGGTTGTTTGGTTGGCAAACATTTAGTATCGTGGTGCATGTATTTTCGGGCGTGGAACGGTATTTTTTGGCATGCTCCGCGGAAGGTACGATGTTTTCTAAAGACGACACAAACTCTAACCCTGACCCTAACCGATCCTCACGACGCGTAACCTGACCCTAACCGACTCTCATGACGCCTAAAATTACGGGAGAAAAATACATGCACCACGATACTAAATGCTTGCCGTTTGGTTTTGGTTTAAAAAAAAACCAGAAAGATGCAATTTTTTGTTACAAATTTAGAAATTTTAAATGCCAAAAATGACGTCTCTTCAACTCTCTTTTGCAATGGCACTGGCTACGGTACCGTCCGGACGGTACCGTTATTTCTTTTCTACGGTACCGTCCGAAAATAATCTATGGCCGATTGCACATATCTATGGCGTGAAAGCCTAACCATCAATAGCGCAGTAGTTAAGAGATGAACGAAACTAACCCCTAACCCTGACCCTAACCGACCCTCCACGACGCCTAATTTGACACTAAACGACGACACGAATACTAACCTGGCCCTAACCGACCCTCAAGTTGTCCGCCATATAAAAATTCGAAGACAACAACTTAACGTGACAGGCTTTTGCCAATATTTATTTCAACGGATGTACACGCCATAGATATGTGCAATCGCCCATAGATTATTGGACGGTACCGTAGAAAAACCGTCCG